>JAUUDZ010041100.1:2148-21432 GCA_032361705.1 Panulirus versicolor
CAAGAGAGATTGAGTGCACAGCAGCATAGGGTCAGAGTACAATAAATGATTGTAGGGAAGTTGGCAAAAAGTGAAAGTTATTGAACCCCTTAGCACTGTGGTTCCCAAACCCAGAGTCATGCATGACCCAGGTGATGGTTGCAAGGATGTTCCTAAGGGTCGTGGTAAGGTATCAGAAGAAAAAATTATTTTCAATGAAAGTTATGAAATTTTACTATTATAGCTACATAATGAAACTGGGGAGCTGCAAGGAATTACAGAAGTATGACAAAAGTTATTGAAAATAATTCTTTTTAGTTTAAAACTTCATTGGTAAACTAAAACTCAGAATAGCTTGCTCCTATAATGAAGTAGCATATGGTGATTACTTAAAGAATATTTGTCACTTAATGATCATTAATTTTGCAACAAATCAACATTTCATGAAAAGTTGTGCTCTTTATTTTGCTTTATAGAAAAGTTATTGAGATACATTCTGCCACATTTATTTGAATTAGTTCAGTATAAGTGAAAGTAGTGAATATAGTTGAAAGTAGTGAATACTAGATATCAAAATAATGAGCAACTATGTATGTCACCACTTTGGGTTACCAGGTCAGGAAAATATTTTTGTGTTTACAGTAAAAAATTTTGGGGAAACTGCCTCAACACCTTTGAGCTTATATTTATGCAAGCTGAATGATACCTGTATACTGGTTTCAAGGCTGCTTGGTGATACCTGGGCAATGGCTGAGGTTGCCGCACCTAATGATTGCTCCACATAGTTATCCACCAGTCATGGCAGTGAGAATAGATTTTCTTGAGTTTTCAAGAAAAGAAATTGAATTGTATTTAGGTATATTTAGAGGACAAGGCAGAAGATGATCCTGAATTATCTGAGCATGTGGTGAGTGATTTTATGGTTGGGAGGGAGTTTTACACTTCTGGGGCCTCATCTCTTGAACATTCTCTATTATACTGCTCCTCAAATTTTATGTATGCTCTATGCATTAACCATATCTTCAGTCATTTTATTCTGTGTGTACATGTATGTGTGTAATGCTTGTAAAATGTTCTTTATCCAAAGAACTCGTGCTTTGCTTTTCTCTCTTTTTTAGCATGTTCAATAATCGCTGTGCATATCAACTTTGTTTGGAAACAAAACTTGAATATTTTGTGACCTTGCCCTTCTCTTTCATGCTTCTTCCTGCCTTAGGACTTCACTCCATCCTGCATTTATGTAAGAAGCAAAATAAAAGTGTTGATGAATCATGTACATAAATGTCTTTATGTAGATAAGTGGTTAGATACTTTTTATAGGTAAATGAAAAGATTATTAATATTATTATTGTTATTATTATTATTATTATTATTATTATTATTATTATTATTGTTATTATTATTATTAGTATTAGTATTATACTGTATATCTACCCCTTGTTACAACACCTGTGCTTTCACCTGCTTCATAACCCTGTCTTAAATATTGAACAACCACAGTAACATCACATATCCTTGACACAGATCCATCTTCACCTAGTACCACTCACCCTTTTTCTTTCTTACTCATACACACACCACATTATCTTGATTGAAAGTCCTCACTCCAATTAGGGGCTTTCCATTTACTCCATATATTTATAACAACTTCCATAAGACCTCTGTGTGATTGATATTTGTGTTACCGGGAGAAAGTTTTACACTTGTGTTGCTTCATCACTTAACTTTGTACACCTTTCCCTTGCTTATGCAGGGGATATGTTCTGTGAAAACCTCACACAACAAGGAACCACATACAGCAAACTAGTAACCCCTTAGAGAAAAATGGGATGTTTTGGCACTCTTTTTTTATTGTGCACACCTAAATAATTGCAAATTTTGACCGTATAAAAAAAGAGGGATTGGTAGAAGTAGGTTCCTTGTGGAATACCAAAATTGCACATGTATCATGCTTCTACTCCTGTGTATATATGTATATACACACACACCCCGCCCTAAGCCTAGTATCCATTTATTGACAACCCCTGTGGAGAGGATGATCACCTAGATTGGGTGTAGGCTGACTGCCATGCCTGGGATTCGAACCCATTTGGGTTGGACCCCAGGCTGGCTGATGTTGATAAATGGTCATTGATGCTAACCACTACCCCATGGAGACCCAGATCCTTGAAAGTCGCATACATTTCTCTTTCCTTCTCCATGTATTTCCTGCACATATTCTTCAGAGCAAACACTTGGTCCTCACATCCCCCTGCCTCTGCTGAAACCACACTGCTCTGATGCTCTATGTGTGCCATCAACATTTCATTCACCTGTCTCTCATTCACCATACCAAGTGTACATTATGTTTCTTCAAATCAACAAAATTTGGTATGTTTGGTGCTATATATTGAAAAGGACATTGTGTAAATCATCCTCCCTAGAAATATAGAAGTATAGACTTACATTTTGTGCAGATAGTTATATTACATATATATATGCTTATGATAATAAGTATAATAGTAATGTGATGTATGTTTGAATTTTAGTGGTATCCTTCTTGTTAATTTGGTATTCACTCTTTAACTGTAAGTTCCCCTTTTCATACTTGACCTACAAAATTTCTAGTTTGATAATTATGTATCCAGTATTTCTTACAGCATTGTAGCTGATGTTGCTACTTTTATTTAGGTGATGATTTGATGGATGATTTTGATTTTTGTAGTGTTTTTTCAAGTTTATGTGTTATATCACTCTTTAGCTTTAGATTTCCCTTTTTATACATCATCTAAAAACAAGGAATATGAGAACTATGTATTCATTATTTTTTTTTTTTTTAGCTGATCGTTAGTGTAAGTGGAGCCCACTTCAATGTGCTTCAGCATGTTGGGGAAGGAGATGAGAAAAAAGCAGCAAGTGGTGGACTTGTTAGTCCAGGTCAAGATCCTTCTCTTATGGAGTGTGCTATCTCACTCAAGCTCTCAGTTGAAGCTAATGCTGAAACTGTAGCAGCAATGGAGGTAAGAAATATGTTTGTCTGCCTTTTACTTTAGATAGTTTATTTTCATATCTGCAATATATGGTTACCGCTACCTCACCTACCTATGCCAACAGATTCCCCCACCCCTTTTCAAACACTTTACTGGAAAACATGAACACCATAATCAATTGAGAAGTGCTAGACAACTGTACTCCACAAACATTTCTTAAACTCTACTTCACTGGCTATGTACCCATCAGAAACTCTGCCTTACATATATGTATGAAACATTTTCCCTTATTTACTCTGAACAGTACCCATCTTTCTAATATTACAGACATTAAATCATCATGTCCTATGATCTTTAATTTTGAAGAGGCAACATCTTCACTGAAAGCACTGAACACCTTTTTAGTTGCCCTCCACTCACCCCTCCATAGAAACACACATCTTTATCTGTTGTCCTATCTGGTGGATGTATCTAGCTCTCTGAGCCAGATGCTATTGATTCTTATATTTCCTCTAATTCCTAAAGGATCCCAGCTGTACTTGTAAAGGTTGTTGTTGCCTTATCCATGCTGTCATTCAAATAAGAAGGCATGCCTTATCAGCATATATCCCACTTGGATCTTATATCTGTTAATGTTTGGCTTACATATTCTTGATTACACATCTTTTTGAAGTGCTCAATATTCATCAGTATTTCCATACCTTCCTTCTCATGCCATCTTTGTCACCAAACAAGCTTGATTTCATATGGCTACACAATTCCAAAAAATTTCCATTAAACTTTACTGAGCTTCTCAGAAGCTTTCTGAATTATCTCTCTTTAAATATCAACAGCTGTCATCCTCTTATATTCATGCTTTATCCATCCCACTGAATATAGTTTGTTTAAGCTGTGGCAGAATCAAACCTGAGGTTCATGCAGAGCTACTCACTGATCCTCAAAATGCCCTGGAATAACATTGTGGTGTGGTCATTTCTTAGATTAAGTTGAATAGATTATTCTTGTAAATTTACTTAAACTTTTTGTTATGTTACAGAATATCTCTGTGCAGTTGGGTCAACCACAGGTTACCATACGAGAACGCCTGTTAACATTTCTTGAGCACAAGGCACTTGCTGCTACTCCTGTAGTCAGTCCTCCACCTACCTCTACTACTGATAAACCATCTGTACAGGTGCTTCTACATAGATACTGGCTATTTCTTCCCTTGGTAAGTTCAGTTATTGGTAAAGATGAGTTGCTGACTATTATTTAGCAAAATTTCATTACTGTTTCTTAATGCAAAGCCCTTTTTAGGGTACTGAAATATTTGAAAATTTGTTAGTGTATCAGATACAAAATACAAAAGCACTAAAATTGTATTTCTTATGAGCAGAAATTTCAAGTGAAAGTAGAGGACATTGGTGTAAAGTTCATGAACAGCCTAGGCCAAATGGCTTTGCAAGGATCACTGGCTGGTATTGATCTCCAGACTCATCTTAATCGTGAAGGTGCATTAGGTAATTATCATTATATATTTTTTTGTTTCTTGTGTTTGCTGCTTATTAAGTTTTTCATTTGCTCATGTAAAACGACCTTTATTGAGGAAAAATTTTGTGATAAGTCAGTAATACTGAGGAAGTGGTAAGTAATTTTGACATACAAAAAAAGGGATGCATTTGGGTAGGAATAGTTAAGAGAGATCAGGTATTAATCTAATTAGATTAAGGTTGTATTGGTAAAGGGAAAATTATGTGAAGTCTTTATTGATTCAGAAAGGTTTTTCTTACAAAGGCATGTTCGATAATTGAATGTTGCAAGATTACATATATAGAGAATGATGTTATTATCTATAATCCCTTATTTCCTTGTCCTGATAATTTAATTACCATTAACCTCCTCATACCCTTTTATCTTTGTAAGGAGTTGCACTCATTCCCTAAGTATCTAACTATGCCAGGGTTGCATAAAGATTTTACCTTTGGGGCCCCATAAGTAGATTAAACACTACACTAGGGCTGCAGAATGTACAGATACCATGATTTCCAGACTGTTAAGTCATGCTGTGTATCGCCTTAATTCTCCATTCTTAATCGTAGCTCTTGATGTACATTGCCTGTCTGCCACAGAATGTTAATAGAATTGATATACTGTTCATTAGACTTAAACCTTGAAGCTAAAAAGAAGTGATATTAATTTGAATATCCTTGAATGATCATGTTCATTTGAAGAAATGACATTTATACTCATCAGCAGTGTAAGAGATATAAGCCAAAATTCAAATGGCTGTCAAACTGTTGATCTTGTAACATCCACACAGTTTTCTTCCTTTCCCAAATATCCAAGGTTTTTGTACCCTAACAGATTTTTTTCTGTACAGAATAAAAGATGATTAGCATAGAAAGAAATATATCCTTGTAATTCTCATGAAGGAGCTACTGGTTCACTGCTGTCCTGTCAATTCCAACACATTTCACTTGCATATGATAGCTTATCTTTTGCATCTTCATATAGAGCTTCAACCTGAAAAAACTTTTCTGTGGAGAATATCGGTCCACAACACTTCTTTGTATGATAAAGTAAAGAGTTCATGTTACAGTAAAAACTGTATTAAACCTTGTTTTATTGAAAAGAAAGCACTTATTGTATCAAATGACCACTAGGAGCTTCTTTAGTAATATTATCTTATGATTCACTAGAGAACTTGCCAGCTCTTCTACCAGACTTCAGCACAGAGTTGCAGATCGACAACACAAGGGTACAGTGTACACATGACTCTTCAGTGTTTCTCAATAGATTCAACCTGCAGACTCAGGTAAGAGTGGATGTGTCTTCAGTATGTGTCCTCAGCATTGTAAAGTTTTGTGTCATGGCAGTTACAGTACATTAGGAAATCAGACACCATAGTTGTTGCTACGTACAGAATTTATTATCATGCTGAATTTTTTGCTTGCTTGTGCCATTGGTTATTTTCATGGTTTTCTTTACTTAAACTGTTAACTGTTTTTTTCAGTTTGTTGGTGATCGAGTTAATATGAAGAGTGAGTTTAGATCAGTCCATGTGTCTTATGATCACCGTGACCTAGGTGTATGGACTAACTATATGTCACGAAGAAAGTCTTTGCCTCCTCTGCAAAGTTATGTAAGTTTCTTTAAACAGGTTGTTCTTTAGTATTTTTCAGTAAATTTAGGAGCTATGTACTTTCACGAAAAAATTATTTTGAAAAATTTATGAATATATGATATATTTGAATTTTAAATGAACTTATTAGTTGTTCCATATAATAGGTACCAGAAACAGGAAACAGAGCAAAGACTGCAGCATGGAAAAGTGTTTTGCATCGGTATTGTGTTGGCATGATAATGGAAATGTGGGATGTCAGTTGTGGGGGTTCGATGCCTGGGTCCTCGTATGGTCAGGCTAGTCTCCAGCATGCACGTTACAGTGTTGCAGTGACTCAGTGGACTGCACAGGTCGCGGGAGAATTGATTTTGGAATCTTTAGTTGCAACTCTCGGACAAGTGCAGCACAGTATTGCCCCAGCATTACCATCAGTTGCAGCAGCTGCAGCCCCAAGAAGAGCTCATGTGTGGGGAACACCAGCATGCATTGGTCTTTGTCTTGTTCAGCTTTCCTCAGTGCCACCTCCAACCGGAAGAAATAATAATTCTTTACCTCCCCTTCAAGCAGAAGCATTAGTTGACAATTTGCAGCTTGAATGGAGTCCAGAACTGGGTTCATTCATCACATCACTTATGAGGTATGCTTTTCTTTTAACAAGTTTGACTTTGCATTTGAGGAGCTAGTATCATTTGTATTAATTGAATGAAGTAGATGAATTTAGGGTTAGTACAGTGACGTTAGGAAAACATTATAAACACAAATAGGTAGCTAGTCACATTATATGTGGATTCCTTGTAAGAAGAAAAAACTAAGACTTTAAACTTAGATGCAGTTATTGATAAGATGGCATTGAGCAAAGTATAGACAAAGGATTACAAGTCAAGGCATTAACTTTTCCAGTGTTAATTTCACACAAAGCACAAATGATTACTCTCCACTGACCACACACCCAATGTTAAAGTAATTTTTCTTCCCAGATCCAAAGGAACCCTTGGTTCCCTTGCTTTTGAGAGGCATGTATAGAAGCCATATGTCATCCAGAATTAATAACTAGCAGAACAGTCCTCAACCACTAATGTTATGGATATGAGTTTTTTATGTTTAAACCAGGGCTTGTTTAAGGAGGATGAACCTTACAGGTTGTACAAATACTTTGGCTTTTGAATGTCATTTCACTCGAAAGAAGTGAGAAGCAAGATTTCCAATACTTTTGTTCTAATAAGGTATTTATTCACTAACAGATATTCTCAGGAACTTAAAAAGTACTCAAGAAGCATAAAGTCTCGAAAAGTACCTGATGGAGTGCCACAGCCCTCAGGGGAAGCTTTCAACAGTATTAGTGTTAAATGCACCAACATTAATGTGTTTGCAGTCACAGAACAGACGGGTAAGACATGGTTACAAAATACTTCCTGCCTTCATTTCTATTATACAGTCCTTGTAAGTCTAAGAATACGTATTTACATCATCCCATAGTATTATTGTATTTGTCTTTGTTTAATCCATGGGTATCATTTAGTGAATTTTTTATTTGAACCTTTCCTAAAGAATATATTTTTCTTTGTTTTAGACATGTTGATAATTTTCATTAGTTTTTAAGGAGCAGACATGTTTATTATTTGTTTTTGGTCACCCATAAGGCAGTATTATTTTTGTGCCTAGAATTCAAAGGTGTTTCACTTTATTGAGATATTTTTGTATTTATGTAAGAGTTTACATTTTAAGTGTCAGTAAGATAACAAACAGTGCATGCAGTTATTGCAACTTCATCCTCAGAGGAATAGAAAAATGTACAAAGTAGGTTCATTGAAGATAACACATTTGTATAGGAAATGGCACATAGGAAATACAGGTAATGTAAGTAACCGGATGAAATTTTTTAAGTTTTGCCAGTTTTTCCTTCACAATCTCTTTTACGTGGTTGAGTTGCAACACCTCATGATTTTAACACGTTACCAGTTTGTAGTTAATTTCTAAGATTCCTTGAGAGTATATGTTCATGTTTAGAATAACTAAAAAAAAATTTTTTACTTTCCCGTAAAACTGAATGTCATATTGATTAACCTTTTCCCACTTTTATTTTCTAGTTTCAATGATGGCTCGAATAGATAGTCTGGAGAGTCAGAAGTCAGCAAAGAATTCTAAAACAACGATAGTGGGGACCAAGCTTTTGCGGTTTGTTCCATCAAGCACTCAGTATTCATGTATTAAGTCTTCAGAGATTAAGGTAGATTGATGAATTGATTTATAATCCATTTAACGTCTCTCATTCTGTTTATCTGGTATGTCATATCATGCTTGCTTGAGCTCTCCCGCAAGATGTTTGTGTGAGATGGGTCAGGTTTGCTTTATGCTTGCAAAATTTCAAGTGTTATAAGTTAGAATTTTTATTACATTTTTTATTTGCCTTTTTGTTTAGTGTAGAGACTAATGGTGAAATAAATCAAGTGCTGCTTATATCCTTGTCTTTTGTATGGCATGTGAATATCTAGCATTCTGTATAGGATGGTAAATGCTCGGGTAAATCAGTTGCTCACAAACAACATGGTCATTACATCTTTTACATTTACATCTGTTACTAAACGTACCTCTCACACATTTTACCTTCTTTATTTTTGTTTCCATTTTGGCCCTCACACACATTTTTTAACTGTACCTGATAGTCCATGTTTTTTCATATTTCTGGCATTAGCTTTTTACCCCACTCAAGTGCGTTACTCCCATAGACTTTCCATTATGTGAAAAAAAAAAAGAGAAGAGTTGGAACATGTTATGATGTTGAGTGCTGCTCAAAAGTTAAGGAACTTGTTCCATTGATTTTACGCTTCATCTGATTTAGTCATCTCTTTTTCTTTTGCATATATAACTTTTTCCTTTACTTTTTGCACATTTTCCCAATACATTTTCTTTACAAACTTTCCATTCAGCTTTCCTCCAAAGCATCATTTGCTTTTTCCATCTCTTCTATTATCTGCTTCTTTCTTTCATACTTCTTTTACTCCTATGTCATCCTGTTCTCAACTTTTCTTGGCATATTCTTCTTCTCTGACTTCATATATTTTTATGCTTTCCTCTTGGTTTTTACTGCCTTTATCTCTTTATTCCACTCTCTTATACCCTTTTCACATTCATGTGACACCAATTCTCAATGTTTTGTTTCATTTTATAAAAGCACGACCTTGATTTTCAGGGTGAGTGTGGACAAGTGAGTGAGGTTATTGTGGAGAGTATAAATGGAGAATTGTTGATAAATGTTAGTGAGCAACTCCACTTGACTTGGTCCACCACAACACATATGACTTTCCTAACGTTAGCCCAAGAATTGGCTGCTTTTCGCAGGGATGTTAAACCATCAACAGGTGTGTAGTGAGAAAAAGAATATTATATAGGATTCAGATAGGCTTTGAAGATATTTTTAAGAATTTTTTTTTAAGTGTGATAAAGATAATACAAAAATGAATATCTTACAAAATCTGTACAAATATTTGACTTTGAAGAATAGTTTCAGATGCTGATCTTGTACCTGGTGAAACATCTACCAAGGAAGAAGATGAGGAAGAAACAAGTCTACATCTTCAGCTAATTGCTAGAGGAGACATTAGGGTTGGGGCTGAGCTGTCTAAGCATCATCAGATGTATTTTATTCTTGGTAAGAGATCAGTGCAGAACCTTTTGAAGATGCAGTCATTACCTCATGATTCTTTGTAACATGACTGATATTTAGGTAAAACATTTGATAGACATAGAAAGAGTGCAGTATTTTAAAAGTCAATTGCATGATTTTCTGTCTTTCTGATGTATCTTGCTTAGCTTGTCTTAGAAGAATGGTGTCATCCCAAACCAGTATAGTTTTACCCAGATATGAAGTTTTTGTTTTTGTACCAACAGGTGATCTAACGTATCTGATGGCTAATGGCAGAGTATCTTGCCAGTCAGAGGAACTTCAGGTAAGCAAGATTATTGATTAGCTGCATATACTTTTTCTAATCTTGATGGCAGACTAAGGGCACTTTAGTTCTTGGTTTGTATTCAGACATCAAATTAGTGAGCAGTGAGAAACTGTAGAAGTTGGTGACTGAGTTTGGGAGAGTGTGTGAATTGAAGAAGTTGAAAGAAAATGTGAATAAAACCAAGTTTATTAGGTTTAGTAGGGAAGAGGGATGGGTTAGTTAGGGTGTGAGTATGAATGGAAAAAATTTGGAGGAAATGTTATGTTTACGATACCTGGAAGTGCATATGACAGTGAATGGAACAATGGAAATGGAAGTGAGTCATAGGGTGTGCGAAGGGGCAAAGGTTCTTGATCATTAAGGATTGTGTGCAAAGAGAGGGTATCTGGGAGAGCAAAAGTGGGTATGTTTAAAGGTGTGGTAGTCCCATCAATTTTGTATGGATGTGAGGCATGAGTCTTAGATAAAGATGTGCAGTGGCTGGTGGAGATGTTGGAAATTAAATGCTTGAAGACAATATGCAGTGTGACGTGGTTTGATTAAGTAATAAAAGGGTAAGATAGAGGTGTGTTGATAAGAAGAGTATGGTTGAGAGAGCTGAAGAGGGTATGCTGAAATGGTTTAGACAATTGGACAGAATGAGCAAGGAGAGGTTGACAAAGAGAATGTATATGTCAGAAGTGGAGAGGAAAAGGAGAATGGGGAGACCCTATGTATTTTATTGCTATATGTGAGAAACTTTGCACAGTTTTTGAAACAACATTTTTATTTTTATGAGGTTGATATTTGTGTGTTGTCATGATTTCTTAAATGTATTCTCCAGATCCATTTTGATGAACACAAGGTGATGACTTTGAGTGGTGGCAAACTCTCCCGGGCTCTTCAGTCTAGAGAAGTTAGGGAGGAGAGAGAATCAATGCCTGAACTTAGTCAAAAGCAGAATAAGGCTTGGTATGTTCTTGGTATTGAAATGATTTTCATCATTCATGGATGTTGTTCATTTATGTAGTGAGTAGAGTTTTACAGTCCAGTCCTTTAAAAGTATCAATTTATCACCAACATGAAAATTTAACGAGGTTATTGGGAGAGCTCGGCAGTTATTCTTGCATGGCTTCTTTACTGACTTCTCCAGGACAGGTATTGTTTTGCTAGCTGGGCTGCCTCATTTTGTGCTGAATGCAGTGGAGGTTATCATAGCTGGGATAGAGTCATAGATCCCATTTTCTGCTAGATTTCTACCCCACTCCCCAATGATGGTTTTATCATTCCTGCTTTGATACTACTTCCATTAGGGACAGAGAGTACTAAGCCATGAAACTCTTTCCATTCCCCAAAAACCTGCTTCACCTACATTTCAACTCAGAATCACTTCAAATCTGTTCTTTGTAAAATCAAGCACTCCTTCATAAAAAGAAAGGGCTGACTTTTCTTTTTGGTCCTTAACTAAAAATATATCCAGTAACTTTTTTAGTTCAACTTTTCTTCCTCCTTCCAGCTTGATCAGTATGCAGTTAACTCCCTAACTGATAGAGCTGCTCTTCGGTACCACATTTTCCTCTTACTCAACATTGGATGATTCTGTTTCTGATCTTCAGATCCTATCTCCTCTTACTAAAACTATACTCTTTCCCATTATCTTATTGTGCAGGGCCTTTCAAATACTATCCCAGCTTAAGGTAAACAAGTTATATGTTCCTGAGGGCATTCTTCTTCAAGTCCTAAAAGGATTGTAGCTCTGACCTAGTGCTGGTCATTGCTTCATTTCTGTCTTAAATCCCAGAAGTATCCCTTGGTATGACCATTACCTGAGAAAGGAGACTGTTCTAACACCTCTAACTGTTGCCCCATTTCTCTCACTTCTACTGTCTTCAAAGTCTGTGAAACTCTTCTTCACTTGAACTTTCTTAAGCTCTTGGAATCCCATTCTGTTGTTTCTGATATCTAGTATGGAGTTCACGGTGATAGGTATGTTGGTGATTTTCTCAATGTGACTCACATTTGGCCCTCCTCTCTCAAGGATTTTGGTGAAACTTTTGTCATAGCCCTTAACATATCCAAAAGCATTTAGTAGGATATTGCCTAAGTCTTTGGAATCAAAATTCCCTTGCTGTGGGTTTTCTGCATCTCTGTTTCTTGATGCATTGTCACCTCTCTGGCCATTCTATTGCAGTAGTTGTTGATGGAATGACTTCCTTTTCCTTTCCTTTCAACGGCGTTCTTCATGGTTCTATCCTAACACCTACTCTTTATAAACAATCTCTCATCTAGTTGTAATTATATTCGCTTTTATGTTAATGATTCCTTTTTACACATATGAATCACTTTCCCTTCCTCCCTTCTAATACTCAATCTCTTGTACTGAACATATTTCCCCATTCATTTGGAACTTGTGCAGCATCTTAGAATGAGGAAGCAATGACCTAATAAGATTTGTCTTTGCCAGAATGCAATTTCTCACCATGTCTTCATCTAGATCATATGTTTCCCACTGTTCCCTTTCAAAACGCCACAATTTTACCCTGTAATAATGTAAACTTACTAGCTATTCATACCCTCTTCACTATCCTGGAAACTTTATATAATCACCATCACAAAATCTGCTTTCCAAAAGCTGGGGGTGCTGTATAAGTGCCATAAATGTTTTTCTTGTGATCATAGATATTTTTCTTGTGAAAAGCTATTTCATACCTTCAAGTGTTCTGTTCACCCAAGTACACAGTACTGCTCACATACCTGGGTTGGCTTTTCATTCACCTCTTGTTACCATGAGTGGAATCAAAAGCTTTCCATCTCTTTGATTCTGTTGGCATCATCTCTCAGCAGTCATCCCTCTCTGTATGCTGCAATGTAGGTGCTGTCTGTCTGCTCTACTAGTTTAATTATGACCACTGTTTTCGTGAGTTGTCCGTTTGTGTTCCATACCCAAAGACTTGTGCCGAAGGGACCGGTTGTCGATTGCCACGCTTTCTGTGTAGAGATTGGCAACTCAAGGATTGACCAGTGTGATACTTCCTTCTTTTGTTAAAGAGCTCAGCTGCAGAATTTTCATTTTGCTTTCATCTTTCCCTCTCCCTATAACTTTCTACCTTTAAGAGTCATATCCACAAACACCTATGGAATCTCTTTCCTTAACTTTTTTACCTTTAAGAGTCATATCTACAAACACCTACAGCATCTAGATTGATATCCACCTTTTTAAAATTCTCATGTTTTTCTTAAGTTACCTGAAATGGCATTTGATTGGGGCATAATTTGCTTCTGTCATGCTCTTTATAAAAAGAAAAATCCCACTCCTAAAATGCCATTCATGCATTTAGTATTGTACTCCCTTTAAATTACTTACTAGAGGGAAGTAATTTTGTTTTCTAAAACTGTTTTTAAAAGGGAGAGGATTATGTGGGCATAAGAAGTGGAGAGATATGTGATTATGAAGTAGTTTTGGTTCTTAGGGAATATTTATGCTTAAAACCGCTGTGTTTTTTTTATTTTTTTATACACCACTGCTTCTCCTGCCCTAGTGAGGTGGCTTCAGGAACAGGTGATCAGTGACTTAGATTGTTTAAATCCCACTCTTTAACTGTTGTGAATAATGCACCAAAACTAGACCCCACCATCCATAGGCTAGCCCCACAGACTTTTGCTTGGTTTACCCTGACCACTTGATATACCCATGTTCAATTCATTGACGGCACATCACCCCCCCCTGTACCATGTCGATCTTATTCATTGTGTGCAATGCACAGCTGTCACCCTTAACCAAAGCCTCTTTTGCTTTATGCTTCTGTATCCTTTTTAGTCTACCCCTCTTTTCGTCTTCCTCCACTTTTGACACATAGATCCTTTTAGTTAGTCTTTCTTTGCTCATTGTCCTCAAATGCCTGTAACATTTCAGCACACATTGCTCTGCTTTCTTAGTCATACTGTGATCACTACTATACCTCTTTCTTACAGTCATTTCTTACTCCATCTACCTACCTCACATCACTTGATCACTCTCATGCATTTCATATCTAGCATGTCCACCTCAATCCATCCTTTGCAGTGAGTACCTAAGACTTACATTCATAAAACACTGTAAGAACAGCTATACCTTCAAACATGCTCGTCTTTTTCCTAACAGACATTGCTTAAGATCCTTGCATTTACTTCCATATCCATCTTAGCCATTAACATACTGAACAACCTCAGTGTCATCACGCATCCTTGACACAGACTTCCCTTCTCTGAGAACCAGTCACCCCTCTCCCTTCCTACTTACACATGTGCTTTATTGTCCTGGTAAAAACTCCCCAGTATTCAGTGACTTTATATTTACCCCATACATTTGTAACACCATTCACAAGATTTTTTGTTAACCCTATCATATGCTTTCTCCAGATCCATAAATACCATACACCATTCCCTCTCTTTCTCCAAGTGTTTTACACACAATTTCTTTAAAGCAAAAATTTGGTCAAAACATCTATCGCTTTTGAAGCCACACTGCTAATCCGCAGTCAGATGTTCTGTGCGTGGTACCACCCTCTCAGACACTGCTCTCCCATACACCATACCAGGTGTATTGAACAGAACTTTTCCTCTTTAATTCAAGTATTCACTTTTGTTACCCTTGCCTTTATAAAAGAACTCTTTACATGCATTCTGCTAGTCCTCAAACACCTCACCCTGGGCCATGCAGACATTATTTAGCCTAACTTATCAGCAATACAGTTGCTTCCTTTCTTGATTAACTCATGTAATTTTGTATGCTCCTGGTCCTTTGCTTCACTTCATCTTCTACAAAGGCGTTCACTACTTCCTCTCTTTTCACCAAACCATTTGGGGGGGCACTTTCAGTCTGCATGTTACCTTGCCCCCAAAACCCCACTTCTGACACTTTGTTATGTGACACATTCAACAGTCATGAAGAATACTCACTTCATACCTTTTATACCTCCTCTTTGCGTGTTATTACTTACCCATATGTTTTCCTCGCAGCCACTTTTATTTATTCTTTTGTTCTCATTCTATTCACCTTCCAAAACATTTTATATAGTGAGGGGTAAATTGTTAATGAATGAGGTTACTCTTGGGTTATGATTTTGGGGATATGTTTCATGTGTTATGTGTGATGAATTTTAGATTGGCTGTGTAATTTCACTTTGCAGGCACATTTCTTATTGTTGTGTCTAAGTATTCAGTAATATTTTCAAATATTTGAAGTGAATAAGAAAATATATTCTAACTGTTAAGAATAGATTTAATTCATAACCTACTCACATTTATAAATTGTAACATTATGGCCTGATTCTTTAACAGGAAATTGACAGTGGACACCTGGAAGCTAACTTTCCCATATGAGTACAATTTTGCTGAAGCCTTTAGTGATGATCTTCTGTCTGTCATCAAGTGGATCAAGCTGGTACACAATCATTGTCCAAAATCCTTCACTGCTGATAGCCCATTGCCACCTGATCTGGTTATAAGGGTAAGAAAATGTGAAACATGATATATGAAGTACTATTTAATTTCACTGTTAGACTGTTACACATATTGTCAAACTGCCTGTGCATGGCCCATGTATTCCCACAGGACACTAAATAAATCTATAAAAGAACCATATCAAACTGAAACTACTGCCAGAAAGCAGTACTATCACCAGTACTTGACTTCGCACCAAAAATGTTTCAGCTCATCTCTCCATCATCCGTCACTTCTCTTTACAGTTGCTCAGCAGATTTGTCATTCCAGTTGCCTGATATTACTTCTTATTTCTTGAAGAAGTATGTATTTAAGTTTTGTGAAATTTTGATACGTTTTTGTACTTTATCAACTTTCATGATATGCATGAACACTGTTCCGAGACTTTTTTTATGAATTTTAATTTCTATGGTGTAGCAAATTTAGTAGGTTTAGTAGACTGAAAATAATTGTGGCCTGCCTGGTGCCCAAATCAGCTGAATCAGTGGACTGCATTGATTGTTCATCTCTATTGGCCTTAGATGGCCCTTTCTTAAGATGGGAATGATTTTGATTACATGTTGAACATAAAGGCATGCAAAGATAAGGCTTTTCTTGGTCAGTTTGTCAACAGGTTGTTAAGAGGATATTGTGAAATAGTGGGATCAAGTCCCAGCAGGGAGACTTGGCTCTTTGATATGCTGAATTCTGTACATTTGACATTAAGAATTGAAATGTTTTCCACAATGATGAGAGAGAAGTGTTAAGACCTCCTCTGATAATATTCATCCTACATGTGCCTTCTCTTTCTTAATCATGACAATCTCATTTTCTATGGCAAAGCTGTAAAAAATTGAGAACCTTTTTATGGGGGTTAAAATACCGTTTTACTGTCCAAAGTGAAAAGTGTCCACCATTTGAGCAACATATTATATGTATGGCTGACTAATGCTTGTTCATAGAGACCCAGTAACCATACAACAGCATACCTAGGCTTGTGACGTCATTAGCATTGTTGATGAGTGGGGCCCCTTGTCCTCCAACTCACATCACTTCACATTTTTGCAATGAAGACCCCCTTCACCATTGCTTTTTCCAAGTAGTTTTTGTTTTTGTCATGACCTGTGGTTCTGTATTTGTGTTTCATTATGTTAAATGTAAGTGCCCAATCATTTTTCTTTAAAGTTCTTTGGCTCATGATACTCTATATTCAGTTAGGCTAGCCAGGGGTTCTTGAATTCATTGTATTGATGTTGCTGTTGATGCTTACTTAAGTTTTGATTTTACATTTTTTTTTTTATGTATTACTGGGTGTTTTATATGTATGTGTGAATTTCAAGATTAATTACTTTTGGTGCTTGGGGCTTTTTCATTTTGATGGCAGCCATAGAACTTTGTTGTGGTTAAAGTTTCAGCCTTCTGAATCATTTAGCATAATTTATGTTCTTTTTGTGTCGTGTTGTTTTTTCTTTTTGGACAGAAAAAAAGAAATTATGCCTTATACAAATCTTTGGGGTTGGGGAGAAAGTATATTGCCCTGAAATCTTATATGTTTCATTGAAAATGATTGAATGGGGGCGGCAACATTTACCAGACACCTTCCTCTCTGTGCTTTAGTTTAAAAAAGTGGGAGCAGAAGGAGCCAAACGAGGTGTGCTCATCATCTTTAAAGGTTCAGGCTGGGATGTTTAAATGTATGTGGATGTAGTTGAGATGAGAAGAGAGGGAGAAAAGTAGTATGATCGGGGAGAGGAACTTAGAGGATCTGGCTTTGTATGAAACTAAGTTTGGTAGGTAGGGTGGTTTGGGAATGTCTTGGAGTTAGATATTGGGGTTAGTGTAAGAGCAAGAGCAAAGAAGAGGGTTTGCTTTTTAATAAAGATGTGAGAATGTGTTAAAGACTGTAAGGAAACTATTTCCTGACCGATATCAGTGAGAATGAGATTACAAGAGGTGGATGATTATCAGTGATTATATGCTTGGTAGTTGCGAGTGACGAAGAACATGATGAACATCGTGAAAGTCATCCACAATTGCTGGTTTGCCCATCAAAAGAGAACTGTTTGTATTAAAACCTCTTCAGAATTTGGTAAATAGTATTTTAGCAGATTAGTAAACTGTTCTATAAGCCTCATGGGTTGTGGGCATCCCAGAAAAGTTTTGGTAGTGGAGTACTTTTTAGGGAATGGTTTAATGATATTAGTGAATTTCTGTGTGTGTAAGATTGAGGCTGTGGGTTTGCATGTGGTGAGCTGGGTAAGGCATTTTTTACTGAGGTATTCCATCCTCATTTCTTATGTATGTGTAAGTTTGCATTCATTTTAGAGGCATCCCAGAAAATTTTTGGTAGTGGAGTACTTTTAAGGGAATGGTTTAATGATATTTGTGAATTTCTGTGTGTGTAAGATTGAGGCTGTGGGTTTGCTTGTGGTGAGCTGGGTAAGTTATTTTTTACTGGGGTATTTCATCTTTATTTATGTATGTGTAAGTTTACATTCATTTTAGAGTGACTGCTGTGTTTGATGATGAATTTTCCACATTTCACACAGTGTTTCATGTACCAGGTATGCCCTGAATATACAGTTACTACTGATGTTGCAAATTAGATAACACTGTATGGTCAAGAGTCAACAATCTGTGAGTAATTTATATACTGACTAATTTTTCTGATGTTCAACTACAATATCTGTGACCATTGATGTTACAGATTACATGACACAATATGGTCAAGAGTGTCAGCAGTCTGTGTGTAAGTTATGTCCTGACTTAATTTTTCTGATGTTCGACTACGATGTATATATACTGTGATATTGGAAGTGACATTTGGGAACTATACTCAAGATAATGAATGCCATTATTCTTAATCCCATATGTTATTCAACACCCACTATTCATCACATATGGAATGAATAGTGGCTCTTGTTTAAGAGTTAATATGGTATATAGTTGTTGCCAACCTTCAGGGTTAGGGAAACATTTCTGCCAACTAAATAGTCACAAGATATGCATGCCTGCATTTACTTGATCCTCTCTATGTAAATGGGAATGGAGTTGATTTTGATAAATAGATAGATTTGATGTTACGTCTTTTCTTGTTCTTGTATCATTTAATCATCGATTTGTTTGAAAGGTACGTCACTGGTTAATGGAGGTTGGTGATGATCCTTTTGAGGTGAAGCTGCGATACAACTATGAGCTCTTGGAAGATGAATACCAGGAGAGCTGCAAACGGCTTAAAGCTCTTGATGCTAGGGTAAGTTCTCTGATGTAGAATTTTTTTTCTATTTGTGACTTAATAGATTGTCATCAGTTACATATGTCCTTCATAAAAAAAATGTTTCTTATTTTCCTCTTGCATTGACCTGTATATTTCAAAATAGCTTCTTTATTTTTCCACATCCCAAAGATTTTGATACTAACACCAGTTTCACAAATTTGCTTTCATATTCTGCTCTTTTTACAAAATTTTCTTTATACAAGTCTTTACAGAAATCTCTTTACACAATATCACTCCATTTTCTGTACATACCCTTTCAGTATTTTCATCTTATGCTGTTGTTTTATATTGAAGCTTTGACCATGTGTGGAAGTCGAGAACATTATCTTGGAAAGCAAAAATGGGTATGTTTGAAGGGATAGTGTCCAACAATGTTATATGTTTGAGAGGCGTGGGCTATAGATAGAGTTGTTCGGAGGAGGGTAGATGCACTGGAAATGAGATGTTTGAGGACAATATGTGGTGTGAGGTGGTTTGATCGAGTAAGTAATGAAAGGGAAAGAGAGATGTGTGGTAATAAAAAGAGTGTGGTTGAGAGAGCAGAAGAGGGTGTTTTGAAATGGTTTG
>JAUUDZ010041101.1:0-10727 GCA_032361705.1 Panulirus versicolor
CTCTCAATCAATACCCTCCCATATAATTTACCAGGAATACTCAACAAACTTATACCTCTGTAATTTGAGCACTCACTATTATCCCCTTTGCCTTTGTACAATGGCACTATGCAAGGATTCCGCCAATCCTTAGGCACCTCACCATGAGTCATACATACATTAAATAACCATACCAACCAGTCAACAATACAGTCACCCCCATTTCTGATAAATTCCACTGCAATACCAAAGATGATATATGAATCGAAAGTGGAAGGGACAGGGAGAACGAGAAGACCATAATGTAGATGGAAGGATGGGATGAAACAGATCTTGAGAGCCCAGGGCCTGAACATGCACAAGGGCGAAAGGCTTGCACGGGATAGAGTGAACTTGGGCGATATGAAATACAGGGGGTGACGTGCTGTCAGTGAATTGAACTAGGGCATATGAAGCGTCACGGGTAAAACATGGATAGGTTTGTGATACCTAGTTGTGGATTTGGAACTGTTGTTTCAGTGCATTACACATGACTGCCAGGGAATGAATGCCGGCAAATGAGGCATTTCTTTTTTCCTGCGCTACATTGCAAGCACAGCAAAAAACCGCGTAAGAAGGAAATAAAGTGTTTAAGTAATTGAACAATTGCACAGTTCTTGTACTTTAATTTGATTTTCAATTTCCTGTTTCTCCGCTACGGGAAGTGAATTTTACACCCGTGGGGCCCTATGGGGCTCCATGAATTTATGTATGCTATCTGCATTAACCACGTCCTCAGTTATTCTATTCCATTCATTTACTTATATGTTAAGAATGTTTCTTTATATCCATTCTAAGTTAATTTCATGCTGTGTTCTCAGGTTGCCTTATCCCTACATCTCTTGAAGAACTGTTTACTAACGTTCGCATCGTTCATCTTTTTCTTAATTTAAAGGTTGTGATCAGTATGTGTGTGTGTGTGTGTGTGTGTGTGTGTGTGTGTCGAAGACTTGTATGTACACAAAAATGTATCTCATATAGAATGAATGAAATTAAGAGCTGTATGTATCTGGAAAGAAAAAAAACAAAATTTACAGCTTTAGATGTGTATGTTATGTACATTACTACCATAGTAAATACCTAATTATGAGTCATTAATTACCGGACTCAAATCAAAATGACCTTATCATGGTCAAACAAAAATACTGTAGTTCACTACGGAGCGGATAGGTTTAAAGATGGGACTTGTACGTAGCATTATGTTGCCTGCACTAATATTTGATAAGTCTCCCAGGGTGGAGGAATGTGCAGTGATGGCTTCCTAACTTGGGTATGTTAACTGGCCAAACATCATCTCTCTCTCAGCCATATATTCCGTGAGTTATAGTATGTTACAGTAGGTTTCAAATTCTATGTTACTTTTAGAACGGGTGACAACACGTGAGGGGATTGGAAAGCCATGGAAATGCAACAGACAAAGGAAGTACCATCAGAAATACAGGAATTATTTACTTATCAAAATTTAACGTATCACTTTGGACATTAAAGCAAATAAGTCTGCTTTCATTGCATAATTACTTAAATAATAATCTGCCACAGAATAAAATGACAAGTTAATCTCCTGCACTGCCGCAAAATGGATAGATATATCTATTCATTTTCATCAATGCCACATTTACATCAAATAACGTATTCATGATTCAGACGCAACATTAATGTACCAGTCATGCATAACACGAGGACTACGTTTTCTCAAACTACCGCACATACTGAGGCATTATATAATGGGATATCATATAATGAGGTACTATACGAGGGAGTGTCATACACCGAGGCATTGTATGACGGGATCTATGACAGATCTCAAATACTGAGGTATTATAGGACGGGATTTCATACACTGGGGCATTATATAACGAGATCTCATGTACTGAGGCATTGTATGGTGTTGCATTGTTCTCCCTAGCTTACAGCTCGTATGTGTGTGTGATTAACTTATTTTTACGTGAAAAGGAGGGAGTTCTACAATTGGGTGCCCCAATCTCTTGAACTTTATCATAAGATTCTTCAAGCCTGTGAATGATGCCTGCACTTACAGCTTCACTACTCTGTTCATCAATTGATCTACTACTCTCGCACTATGTATACACTTCTTTTCAGCTCCCTGCACAAGTTTCCTATTTGAATTCATCTCGTGGCCTCTAGTTGTTCTATTAATTTTGCATCTTTGCGATCAAGTCAACCTTAACGCATCTCTTCCATGATGGACAAATCTATAGCTTTTACCCTCTCTTTGTATGCCAGCTCTAATGATTCTAGTGCTATCTTTGTTGTCTTCCTCTGGACTTTCTCTATTAGTTCTCTGTGCTTCTTTCAGTGTGGTAACCAAACTTGAAGAGGATATTTCAGTTTGGGCTTATCATAGCAAATTGACACTTTATTGAACATTTCCTTATCAATGTGCTTGTTTATGGTTCTAATACTTCCCAGCTTTCCGCTATAGTAATAATCGCATTTTGGCCTTTTTTTACTTTCTTACACCTTTGACTTCCTTTTTTCTCGAGGTTAAAATTTCATCAACCATATATCAAATCAACTTCGGTGTTTGTCTTAGTCCCCCAAACAAGTACATGCAATGCTCGTCACTTTTATTTTCTACCTAACCTTCGCATCATCCACAAACATATTCAGGTACGATTCCCATTCCCGTGACAATTCGTTTTCACGGATCAAGAAGGTCTGGCTGCTGTGGCATGCACTGGTGACACAAACCCATTTCAAGAGAGCTCCTCATATATACATACTTTGTCCACTACCTTAAGATAATTTTCTGTCCATTGAATGAGTCTTCTGACCTTACTCCTGCATGGAGACTTATCTTCTCTACCATTCTTTTGTGTGGTGCAAAAATCAAATATCTTCTGCCAGTCCAGGTACACGCAGTCCACTCAAACTACTCTTTTGTCTCAAGTGGAGATCACTCTCTCATTATGTCACATATGATCTGTCCTCGAATCCATATTGTCTCTGCTTCACTTAGTTTCTCCTCTGCAATTAGACATTCGATTACTTTCTAATTATCCCCTCCAGGACGGAAAAGACCATAATCGTCAGAGATAATATCTGTAATTCAACGTTAATTGCTGGTCTTCTTTCTTAAAGAAAGGTATACCATTTCTCATCTCAAACATCCTTAGCGCTTTGACTTTTCTTCAGTGACATCTTGACCAAGATTTCAAGTGGTTGTTAATCGTATCTTGATACGATATGAGCACATATGGAGAAAATTTATCAAGAGAATGAACCTTATACGGATCAAAGTTCAAGATCTGTGAGTGGTCAGTTTGTCTTTTGTATGTTTTGTTAGTGCTTTCCGACACAACTTTCCCTCTCTGTCTCACTGACGGTGAGGCTTATAGTGCCTTACACTAAAAGATACTTTCTGGACGTGTCATTCGTCTCCTTGCATACCTTTACATCATCCACTGTGACTCTTGCATCTGAATACCTTAATCCAGTTGTGGGCAGCCTACGGCCCGCGGGCCACAAGCGGCTCATCTGGGTTCTGAGACATATCTCTTCTGATATTATTATCTGCAGTTGATAGAAATTGTATAAATGTTTGAATCATTCAGTATTTTCTATAACATTCTAATGATCTATCAATCCTGTTTTACGTGAATTCAGCCAATCAATCTTGCTCAGATGCCGAAAATTATTCTCTTCCGATCATTCACTCCGATTATTCATAGGATTCCTTCGTCCTTATATGGAGTATCACTCTCACATCAGTAAAGGTTTTAACTCTACACACTCAACGTTAAGTTTAATAAAAGTCAACTGATCAACATTCCCAATCTGACTTTAAACTTGACCAACTTGCCCTACGCCGAAGTGTTAGGTCCCCTTTCATCTTTTGTAGATATTGCTCCAGTTTCTGCTCTCAAGAACTGGCTGAATATATGTCCCTGCCATTATGTGGACCATGTAAGGCTTAGTAACCCAAAACGTCATATGATTCCCGAGTGGCCGTACGTTAGTTGCACATGCGTAAGACGTTAGTATGTTGTTTGCAAACCATTAGAACTCTTAACCTTTTTATGTCTTTTGGAAATGGCTACGATCTGTTCCCTTTTGAAAGGCAAATCTACTTCCTTGAAGATCCGTTGATTTTTCTTATTATTTTTTCATTAATTCTCCATTTTTTAAGACCTTCCTCATGTTTCATCTAAAGCCTGGCTTCGATGAGGCCAGAGCCTGTGGCCTTGGAGCTTGGGCAGGACATCAGAGCTGGATGGTCTGTGATTTACTGAAAGGATCAGCCGCCAGGGGATCTTCCTCCTCACATGGGGCGGCCAACTCGCCTCCCGACGCTCGTCCTCGACGATCAGAAAGGGATCCTTTTTCTTACATAGGCAGGCCGACAAACACCCTCTTCTCCAGAACCTTCACACTTTACGAGAGTTGCAGTCCTTCCTTCCCCCAGCAATAGTGACTACAACATTAATAACACCAGCATCAACAATAACGGTAGAAGTAATAACAGCCACACCAACAGAAGTATTAGTACCAGCACAAGCAGTAACAACGGTTGCTGCAACAGTAACAAAAGCAGCAGTAGATGTAACACCAGCGCCACCATCAGTAACAGTACTTATAACAGCAACACCATCAGCAACAGTAATGATATCAGCATCAACAATGACAACAATAACAACAAAAGGGATAATAAAATTACCAACAGGAACTTTGCCTGCAGCAACAGTATTGATATCAGGAACAACAGTAAATATACCAGCAGACACGATGATAACATCAGCAGCAACAATATCTTTACTACCAGGAGCAACAGCAATAATGTCAGCAGCAAAGGCAATGATACCAGCAGCAGCAGTGTGGTGCGGCAGCAAAAATACCACAGATTCACTGAGACATGACATTAGGTTTTCCCTTCCTGTTCCCGTCACTAGGGAGAGGGAGGTCACGACCCAGCTGACAGTGAGAACAATGATGGGGGTCATAAAGGTTCATCTGGTTAATGATATATTTATAACTCTCGGGACGACAACCAGCCCAGTCGTCCCACCTCCCCAGTGTTCGCCTCATCCTCGTTTGGAGTATTAAATCATTGACCCACGTGAACTATGTCTGCCTCGCCCTTGTCACCCTTGAGTGTCAGGTTTGTCAGTGATTAAGAGCCTCTCGAGGATGACGTTCTTCGAGTTTCCTCTTATTTCTCCTGATGAAAAGCAAAACATTTCCAGATTATTTTTCTTTCTAAATAAGCAAATGGATGAGATAACCGTGTGGCGGTGTACGCTCCAGCATAGTATGATTGCAAAGGACTTCAAACAGTAACAGACCGATGGGTCTTCTCGAGGCTGTTTATGAAAATGGAAGACAGTAGAAACTCACAGATTATCGTGGTAAGAGGAGAGAGGCATAATTATGGCTGAGCCAGAAACCAAACATGTAGAGAATAATGAAAAAGAAAAGAGAAAGTATTTAAGATTTTTGGAGGAAGTGAAATACCTGTCTTTTAAGATTAGCTAGGACGTAGTGGGAAATACATGAGAAGGTAGAGTTCCAAAGCTTCGACGTATAGGGAATGAAGCAGTCATCAGTTTATCCTGTCCGAGTTTATTGAAGCTGTGTCAAGGCAAATTTCCAATCTTCTAGGACTTTCCCCATGGCAAGTGACGTATTGGAAACAGCAGTCAGGGAAAACTATCTTACTTTTAGTTTCTTTAATTGTGCTCAGGTATAAGTGATGTAAGACTACAGTTTTATTTACTTTTATTCCATTTATTGTTATTGCATTATCTTCAACATTTAGGTCAACATTTTGCAGAACGCTTATACTCTTTTACAGTTATACTCTTAGGAGTATAACTGGACTAGGGACATGAGTTTTGTCTTCGATGGTAAATATAGATTAGAAACATGAATAAAAAGGAAGATCTTGACATGGACTCGTTGTCTTGAACCAAGTTATCGTTTTCTGTAATTAATGAACCATGAGTAGATAATGATTCTCTTGCTTCTGACAATCATAAAACTCTTTAGGAATTATTTTGCTATTCTTAGAAAAAAAGGAACTTTAAAGTAGCGTTATTTTCACGCAAGTCTCTTCGTTTCTTTAAGCAAATTTACATAATTTTTTTCACCATTGTGATTATTGAATTCTCTGAGTTCTTTATATAGTATTTTCACCGTTTCATCATTTTTGTTTCCTTTTTATAAAAAGACTGTCTACTAAGCTTTGGCATAACATTCCCTCCATTCCTCGGAAAGTTTTGTGGAAGCTTTTCCAAGCCATTTCCAATTCGTTTTCAGTGAGGAATATTATCCCATATTGTTCATCAAGAACAAAGTTAAGTCCACACGCTTGTAAGTCTTTACGGGTTTCATGATACCTTCATTATATCCACTGTTGATGATAACCACAAAAGTAATTTCTCGGTGATCACTTGCACCAAACTTTTCTCCAACTTCATCATTATCAATGAGATTCTCGTTTGCAGTTTGTACTAAAACAAATATGTCCTACTCACTTCTAGGTTTCTCACCTTACTGTAACGGGGTAACACGAGGCATATTAAGGTAAAGGTCGCGCCTGGAACTACTGGAATGAGGTTTTCCTCCAACTGAGATACCGGTAAGTTAAAATCTGTTATGATCGGATTGTATTCGTTAGATATGTGTTTACTGACCATAAAGTCCTTCGTCTACCTTTAGGGTTGTTATATCTTAACGAAGCCTATATTTGATTTCTTAAAAGATTAAGTCGTTTTGTCACCAACAGCAACATCTTTCTTTACAGGATTAAGATGAGGTCTACCAAAGAGCAAGACGTGACCGCGTACTTTGTATCCTTTCACTCATGAACAGTGTGTCATAGAATTACGTATTCGGCGAGGGTATCTCTGCTCTTGATATTCAACCAAGATTCAGAAATTGTCATATAACTAGCACATAACATCAACAAACTTGTGCGTCCCGTCATTTTGAGTGACAATGGATTGTGATGAATTATTGTCCACGGATGGCAAGACTTCGGTAGATTGTTGCAAGAACATTGCAAAAAAAAGAGGAAGCAACATATGACACGAAGCAGTACATATGTAGCTATATTTTCAAGATACATGTCTCTGCTGGAGGACTGTCAGTCCTCCAGCGAAAACGGCGTTATGTGGATTTTTAACATCTTTAACACTAGCTCAGGAGAAAACACGAGGTGTCGTGTGAACACAGAGCGGCATTTAGATGAGATCTAAACAGGCTGAGTGGCCATCATCTTTGTCTGACTATTACTGTCCACGTTTGTAGGTCTAAACACTCAGAAGATAGCCACAGGTCGGCTACATTATATCAAGTTAAGGGTTGGTCTTCGTTCAGTGTTCTCTTGTGGCAGTGAGCATTCCAGACATGGGAAGACCCAACGTGCTGTAGCTTGGATGTGGGTTAGTCAGATAGTATATAATGACACAACAATCAAGGGAATATTTGCTATTTGATTGTGGCCGCACGTAACGTAGATCGTAAAATCATCTTAAATTGATCTAGAACATTTGTGTTGACTTAATCATTAACTGGAAAAGTTCAACCCGATGAAAGTATTTATCCAGAAATTTTCACTTGAAATTCATTGCCATTTGCAACAGGTTCCTGAAAATGACTTGAGCATATGTGGTTGAATATCAAAACTGCGTGAAGTTCAGACCATACGAGAAACACACATCTGAGGTCACGTCTGGTCGTCTCGTCTTGTTGGCTGGCCGTGACGGGCGCTCTTGCCTGGCGGGAGTCGGGCCATGGTTGTCGCAGGGATCGCTCCTTCATCCTCTTACCCGGCTACTGGTGGTGTTGTCAGCGTCTGTAGACACTGGCTTTATGGGACTCCGCTCCTTCAGCCAAGACTGGACGGCATGAATGTTGTTGTTTACAGTAAGGCTTAGCTTGGAGGAAGGTGTTGCTGCACCTCTGGCGAGGATGACCAAGTGGCTGATGCTCTCCTCTCTGGCTCTCTCCTGAGGATCCAGAACCATGATTTATCCTGTACCCTACTATCCTGTATCTTACTATCCTGTATCTTACTATCCTGTATCTTACTATCCTGTATCTTACTATCCTGTACCCTACTATCCTGTATCTTACTATCCTGTATCTTACTATCCTGTATCTTATTACCTTGTATGTTACTATGCTGTACCGCATTATCCTGTTCCTTACTATCCTGTATCTTACTATCCTGTACCTTACTATCCTGTATCTTACTATTCTGTACCTTACTATCCTGTACCTTACTATCCTGTATCTTACTATTCTGTACCTTACTATCCTGTATCTTGCTATCCTGTACCTTACTATCCTGTACCGTACTATCCTGTATCTTACTATCCTGTACCTTACTATCCTGTATCTTACTATCCTGTATCTTACTATCGTGTACCTTACTATCCTGTACCTTATCATCCAGTATCTTACGACCCTGTATCTTACAGAACAGGAGCAGTGTGGTTGGCGCAAGCATGGGAGGGCGTACATACTCTTCTCATTACATATACGTATCTTTATGCACCAGATATACAAAGTTGCAGGATCACTTCTCTAATTGAATGAATATATAGCTTAACATGAATGCATCTCTTATGATACCATATTCTTGTGTACGTGTTTAAGCGTTTTTAAATTTCTAAGCATATGATACTTTTGTATGTGTGTGTGTGTGTGTGTGTGTGTGTGTGTGTGTGTGTGTTTTAATCATCTGGCATTCCGCTACAGATGAGAGTGACCTTCCAATGCAGATGGATTTCATTCCTTGACAACATCGTAGAGCTGTGTGCTTCTGTCGGGTCCAACGTGAAAGTGTCAGTGTATATGTTTACCTTCTTGTATATTTGTTTTCTCGTGAACGAAAAGCCCTACCATGTATACAGATAGACAGCTTCCAGAACTTGTAGATGTCGTTTACCTGCGTTCACATACGTGGTACAGCTCCCTCAACTGACATACAATCCCCCTAATTGATGGTCAACCAACTGTCCAAATTAATGATTGTCTCTCTTCTTATTACATCTATCGAATTCTTCAGGAGTGTTACGCTAATGGATCCTAATGGGGTAGAGAGAGGCTTGGCCAATCGTTTGGCCAGCCAGTGTGGTGCGCTTCCAATACCAGATGTCATGAGACACACAGGTAAACTTGGTTTTTGAACTTTTGGGAGACCTCTCGTTCTTGGCTGACGGGGCATTTCCTCGAGTAAGTCTATCAGTTTCTTCCCCCTCTCTAACCCATGTAGCACTTTTTGCACATTCTTTTAGAAATAAATCTCCTCTCTCTTCGCATACCGTAAATGTTTCTTCTCGTATGTTGTCTCGTCTTTCAGCAAGTCCATCATTTTGCTAACATGATGCACCCTATTCGCCACAAACACTCCATGACCCTTGTTCGCCGTGTTATTACTATGTCGTAGTCTTCATTCAACCCGTTTAGGACTTTCATATGCCGTCTAGAGATTGCACATGGTTGGTTGCTGGCTAAGGCCTTGTAGCATACGAATATTCCTTACTTGAATCCTTTCTCATCGTCAGTATCTTCCCATCTGTAATTCTGTAGGAAATATTCCACGCAAGTTTTTCTGTTCGTCGAAATATCGGATTTCAAACCTAGCAATAAAGCTTCTATCTCAGTTTCTGTTAACTGTTTCGTTGAAAGGTTTAACAATATGAGTGGCATGATAGTGGTAGCTCCTACGGAAGCTAAAATGGTAGCAATAAATTGCAAATGCTAAATAACGTCAGCAGAGATATGAAATCTAGAATAGAAAAGAAGGTGAATTGGAAATTACCTTCTTTGGTCACGATGATATGGAGGTGTGACCAGTGTGTAAAATTTTCAGTTTACCGGAAAACCACCAACAGGAAAGACTATTCAGTATTTATCAGCACACAGCTGGCGTAATGATTTGGCTCTTCCTAAGGGCAATTACGATGTGCCGTAATGAATACACGGAAGAAATTAAGTTATTTCATTAAGGCGTTCAAGAAGTTGAATAATGGAAAGGAAGAGAGGGAAGTTGAGAACAGCACAGGAGAAAATAAGAAGTATTTAACAATCCCCAATCCAGGGAAGAACTCGGATTTGGATTGATACAGAAAACGGAGGTAAATCTTGCCACATCATCAGGGATGAAGATAGGGAATGTACTGAAGACAACAAGTGGAATAAGTATAAGCAAAGATCGCGTGATATACAGAGTACCATGCTCTTGATGTCCGGCCATTGTAATATGGGAATATAGGGCGAGGTGTTGCTAAAATATTTATTATACATAAAGCTGATATGCATCATCTTAGGGCATCGAATGTGTCTGTTGTCCAAATAGTCTAGTACGGACACTTAACAAAGCGGCAAAAGACGAACATAGTGCATGAGGGAGTCAGCAGACAAGTAGAAGCCAAGGAGACTCCTTTACATGCGCTGTTGAAGTGATAAACAGTTGTGAGGGGTTTATGCGTTGCGCTAAACCAGCTGCAGAAATGGTGGTCGCAGAAAGAAACACGGAGCGGCGTCCTGCGGGGATTTTTAGATCTGTAACTTATATCTTACTCACTTTCACAGAAGACGCTTCTGGGTAAGCCGAGACGTTAGAAGAAAATCAGAAACTCTCCCCCAGTTCAAACGCAGACACACACACACACACACACACACACACACACACAGACAAACAAACAAACATTGACACCATGTTTGCGTTTCACATAACA
>JAUUDZ010041112.1:0-10727 GCA_032361705.1 Panulirus versicolor
CTTATTTCCACGCATCGTACAAATAACTTACCTACTCTCAACCAACGTACGAACAACTTACTCTCATTCATGTACCAAACACTTACCTACTCTCTTTAATTTACCAACAACTTACCTACTCTCTTTCATCTAGCCAACAACTTACTCTCAAGTATCGTACCGACAACTTACTTCCTCTCCTGCAGCGTACCAACAACTTATTCTCATGAATCGTACCAACAACTTACCTCCTACACTAACGAATCGAACCAAAAACATATACATCGTACCAGCAACCTACTTTCTCTCATGCATCGCACCAAACACTTATTCTCATGCATCGTACTAAAGAAGTTGCTTTCATGCACAATCCTACAACTTACTCACTCTCATTCTTCGTACCAACAACTTACCTACTCTCACGCATGTTGCCAACAATCTACTTCTCATGCACAGTACGAACAATTTTCTTCCTCTCATGCATCGTACTAACAACTTACTCTCATGCATCACTTCAATAAATTTCTTATTCTCATGCATCGTACCAGCAACTTCATTACTCTTTTGCAGCGTACCAACAACTTACCTGCTATCATGCCTCTTACCAACAACTTACTCTCATGCATGGTACGAACAACTTAAAAACTCTCATGCACGGTACCAACAACTTAAAAACTCTCATGCATCGTACAAACAACTCACTCTCATGCATTATACCAATAGGCTCCCTACTCTCATCCATCATAACAACTACTTTCTTTCAATTTTGCATCGTACCAACAACTTACTTACTCTTATGCATCGTACCAACAACTTACCTACTCTCACGCATCGTACCAAACACTTACTCTCATGCATCGTGCCAGCAACCTACTTTCATACATCGTACCAACAGCTTACTTGCTTTCATGCATGGTACCAACAACTTATTTCCTCCAATGCATCGTGCCAACAACTTACTCATGAATCGTACCAACAGCTTACTCTCATGCTTTGTACCTGCAACTTACGCACTCTCATGCTTCGTCTCAACACTTACCTACTCTCGTGCATCGTGCCAACCACCTACATACTGCATCGTAGCAACAACTCACTTTCATGCATCGTACTAACAATTCACTATCTCTCATGCATCGTACCAACAACTTACCTGTTCTCATGCATCGTACCAACAACATCCTCTCATGCATCGTACGAAAAACGTACTTACTCTCTTGCGATGTACAAACAACTTTCTTACTCTTATGCATGCTACCAACAACTTTATCACTTTCATGCACCGTAATGACAACCTACTTTCATGCATTGTACTAACAATTCACTTACACTCATGCATCTCACTAACAGCTCAATTACTCTCATCCGTCGTATCAGTAACGTACATATTCTCTGCATCGAAGCAACAACTTACCTACTCTCATGAGTAGTACCGACAACTTACTTTCATCTATCTTCCAACAACTTTCCTCCTCTCATGCATTGTACCAATGAATTACTCACATTCATCGCACCAACATCTTAAAATCTTTCATGCATCTTACCAATACCTTACTCTCATGCATCGTACAAACAACTTACTTGGTCTCACACATCGTAACAACAACTTACCTGCTCTCATGCATCGTACAAACAACTTGCTTGCTCTCATGCATATTGCCAACAACTTACTTCCTCTCGTGCATCGTACAAACAACTTTCCTACTTTAATGCATACTACCAACAACTTTCTTACTCTCATGCATCGTACCAACAACTTATGTACTCACATTCATCGTACCAACAACTTACTTTTTCTCATGAATCATACTAAGAAGTTACATACTTTCATGCAACTTACCAAGAACTTACTCTCATGCACCGAACCAACAACTTACCGACTTTTTTGCATCGTCCCAACATCTTACTTACTCACATATATCGTATCAACAGCTTACTTCCACGCAGCGTACTAACAACTTACCTACTCTCAAGTAGTGTACTAACAACTTACTCAAATGCACTATACCAACAACTTACCTACTCTTATGCATTGTACCAAGAACTTACTCTCATGCTTCATAACAACATATCTACTCTCATGAATCGTACCAACATCCTACGAACTCTCAGCTATCATACCAACATCCTACTTACTCATATGCATCGTGCGAACAACTTACTTACTCTCATGCATGGTACCCACAACTTACACTCATGCATGTACCAACAATTTACCTACTCTCTTTCATCTTACCAACAACTTCCCTACTCTCTATCATCTTACCAACAAATTCCTCACAAGTACCGTACCAACAGCATATTTCCTCTCCTGCATCGTACCAAGAACTTACCTACTCTCACGCATCGTACCAACAATTTACTCTCATGCATCGTACCAGAAACCTACTTTCTCTCATGCATCGTACCAACAGCTTAATTTCTCTCGTGTACCGTACGAACAACTTATTTACTGCAATGCATAGTGCAAACAACATATTCTAATGCCTCGCACCAAGAACTACCTTTCATGCACCGTACCTACAACTTACTCACTTTCATGCTTCGTCCCATCAACTTACCTACTCCCGTACATCGTGCCAACAACCTACTTACTCTCATGCATAGTACCAACAACTTACTTCTTCTCAAGCATCGTACCAACAACTTGCTTACACTCATGAGTCGCACCAACAAATTACTTACTCTCATGCATCGTACCAGCTACTTGATTACTCTCTTGCACCGTACCAACAACTTATCTGCTTTCATGCATCTTACCAAAATCTTTCATGCATCTTACCAACATCTTACTTTCATGCATCGTACCAACAACATAAAAACTTTCATTCATCGTACAAACAGCTCACTCTCATGCATTATGCCGATAAGCACCCTACTCTCATTCATCGAACCAACTACTTCCTTTCTCTTCTGCATCGTACCAACAACTTAATTACTCTTATGCATCGGACCAACACCTTACCTACTCTCACGCATCGTACCAAACACTTACTCTCATGCATCGTGCAAGCAACTTACTTTCAAACATCGTACCAACAGCTTACTTACTCTAATGCATCGTACCAACAAAATATTTACTCCAATGCATCGTACCAACAAAATATTTACTCCAATGCATCGTACCAACACGTTACTTACTCTCATAATTCGTACCAACAACCTACTCTCATGCATCATTTCTACATCTTACTCACTCTCACGATTCGTCTAAACACTTTCTTACTCTCGTATATCGTGCCAACAATCTACTTATTCTCATACATCGTACCAACAACTTACTTTCATGCATCGTACTAACAATTCACTTACTCTCATGCATCTCACCAACAACTTATTTACTCTCATCCGACGTATCACCAACGTACATACTCTCAGGCATCGCAGCAACTACTTACATACTCTCATGAGTACTACCAACAACTTACACTCATGTATCTTCCAACAACTTACCTCTTCTTATGCATTGTACTAATAAATTACTGCCATACATTGCACCAACATCCTACACTCTTTCATGTATCTTACCAATACCTTACTTACTCTCTTGCATCGTGCAAACAACTTCCTTGCTCTCATGCATCGTACCAACACTTTATGTGCTCTCATGCATCGTACCAACAACATACTCTCATGCATCGTATCAAAAACGCACTTACTCTATTGCGATGTACAAACAACTTTCTTACTCTCATGCATCCTACAAACACCTTTCTTACTCTCATGCACCTTACCAATAACTTACTTTCATGCATCGTGCTAACAATTCACTTACTCTCATGCATCTCACAAACAACTTATTTACGCTCATCCGTCGTATCAGTAACATACATACTCTCATGCATCGCAGCAGCAACTTACCTACTCTCCTGAGTAGTACCAACAATTTACTCTCATGTGTCTTCCAACAACTTACCTCCTCTCATTCATCGCACTAACATCTTACACTCTTTCATGCATCTTATCAGTACTTTACTTACTCTCATGCATCGTACAAAAAACTTACTTGTTCTCACACATCATACCAACAACTTACCTACTCCCATGCATCGTACCAACAACATCCTCTCATGCATCGTACTAAAACGTACTTACTCTCATGCGTCGTGCAAACAACTTTCTTACTCTCATGCATCCTACAAACAACTTTCTTACTTTCATGCATCGTACCAACAACTCACGTACTCTCATTCATCATACCTGCATCTTACTTATTCTCATGAATCGTACGAACAAGTTACGTACTTTCATATATTTTACCAAGACCTTACTCTCATGCACAGTACCAACAACTTACCTACTCTTGTGCATCATACCAACAACTTACTTACTCACATGTAGCGTATCAACAGCTTCCTTCCACGCATCGTACCAACTACTTACCTACTCTCAAGCAACGTACGAACAACTTACTCAAATGCACTATACCAACAACTTACCTACTCTTATGCATTGTACCAAGAACTTCCTTGCATACATCCTAACAATATATCTACTCTCATGCATCGTACCAACGTCCTACGAACTATCATGCATCATACCAACAACCTACTTACTCATATGCATCATTCGAACAACCTACCTACTCTCATGCATTGTACCAACAACTTACACTAATGCATGTACCAAAAATTTACCTACTCTCTTTCATCTTACCAACAACTTACCTACTCTCTATCATCTTACGAACAACTTACTCTCAAGAATCGTACCAACAACATACTCCTGCACCGTACCAACAACTTACCTACTCTCACGCATCGTACGAACAACTTACCTACTCTCACGCATCGTACGAACAACTTACCTACTCTCACGCATCGTACGAACAACTTACTCTCATGCATCGTACCAGGAACCTAATTTCTCTCATGCATCATACCAACAGCTTAATTTCTCTCGTGCATCGTACCAACAACTTATTTACTGCGATGCATAGTGCAGACAACTTATTCTCATGCATCGTACCAAGAACTTGCTTTCATGCACTGTACCAACAACTTACTCACTTTCATGCTTCGACCCAACAACTTACCTTCTCTCGTGTACCGTGCCAACAACCTACTTATTATCATGCATAGTAACAAAAACCTACTTCCTCTTATGCGTCGTACCAACAACTTACACTTATGCATTGCACAAAGAAATCACTTACTCTCATGCATCGTACCAGCTACTTCATCACTCTCGTGCACCGTACCAACAACTTACATGCTCTCATACATCTTACCAACAACTTGCTCTCATGAATCGTACCAACAACTTGAACAGTCTCATGCATTATGCCGATACGTTCCCTACTCTCATGTATCGAACCAACTACTTCCTTTCTCTTCTGTATCGTACCAACAACTTAATTACTCTTATGCATCGTACCAACAAATTACCTACTCTCACGCATCGTACCTGCCAAACGCTTACTCTCATGTATCGTAGAAGCAACCTACCTTCATATTTCGTACCAACAGCTTACTTACTCTCATGCATCGTACCAATAACATATTTACTTCAATGCATCGAGCCAACACCTTACTTACTCTCATAACTCGTACCAGGAACTTCCTCTCATCCATCATACCTACAACTTACTCACTCTCATGCTTCTAAACATTTACCTACTCTCGTGCATCGTAACAACAACCTACTTACTCTCATCCATCGTACCAACAACTTACTTTCATGCATCGTACTAACAATTCACATACTCTAAAGCATCTCACCAACAACTTATTCACTTTCATCGGTCGTATCACCAACGTACATACTTTCAAGCATCGCAACAACAACTTACCTACTCTCATGAGTACTACCAACAACTTACTCTCAAGTATCTTCCAACAACTTACCTCTTCTCATGCATCATACCAATGACTTTCTTTCATGCATTGTACCAACATCTTACACTCTTTCATGTATCTTACCAATACCTTACTTACTCTCATGCATCGTACAAACAACTTACTTGGTCTCATCATCGTATAAACAACTTATGTGCTCTCATGCATCGTACCAACAACATACTCTCATGGATCGTACCAAAAACGTACTTACTCTCTTGCAATACACAAACAACTTTCTTACTCTCACGCATCCTACCAACAAGTTTCTTACTCTAATGCATCGTACCAATAACTTACTTTCATGAATCGTACTAACAATTTACTTTCTCTTATGCACCTCACCAATAACTTATTTACTCTCATCCGTCGTATCAGTAACGTACATACTCTCATACATCGAAGCAACAACTTACCTACTTTCATGAGTAGTACCAACAACTTACACTCATGTATCTTCCAACAACCTAACTCCTCTCATGCATCGCACCAACATCTTACACTCTTTCATGCATCTTATCAATACCTTACTTACTCTCATAAATCGTAAAAACAACTTACTCGCACTCATGCATGGTACCAACAATTTACCTGTTCTCATGCATCGTACCAGCAACATACTCTCATGCATCGTAACAAAATCGTACTTAATCTCATGCGTCGTTAAAACATCTTTCTTACTCTCATGCATCCAACAACTTCCTTACTTTCATGCATCGTACCAACAACTTAGGTACTCTCATTCATCGTAACAGCAGCTTACTTATTCTCATGAATCGTACGAACAAGTTACGTACTTTCATGCAAATCACCAAGAACTTACTCTCATGCACCGTACCAACAACTTACCTACTCTTGTGCATCATGCAAACAACTTACTCACATGTATCGTATCAAACGCTTACTTCCATGCATCGTACCAACAAGTTACCTACTCTCAAGCAACGTACCTACTCAAATGCACTATACCAACAACTTACCTACTCTTATGCATTGTACCAAGAACTTACTCTCATGCATCATACCAACATATCTTTTTTCATGCATCGTACCAACATCCTACGAGCTCTCATGCATCATAAAAACAAACTGATTACTCATATGCATCGTTCAAACAGCTTACCTACTCTCGTGTATGGAACCAACAACTTACACGCATGTATACACCAACAACTTACCTACTCTCTTTCATCTTACCAACAACTTACCTACTCTCTATGATCCTACCAACAACTTACTCTCAAGTATCATACCTACAACATACTTCCTCTCCTGCATCGTACCAACAACTTACCTACTCTCACGCATCGTACCAAAAACGTACTCTCATGCATCATACCAGCAACCTACTCTCTCATCCATCGTACCAACAGCCTAATTTCTCTCGTGCATCGTACCAACAACTTACATACTCAAATGCATAATGCAAACAACTTATTCTCATCCATCGTACCAAAAACATGCTTTCATGCAAGGTACCAACAACTTACTCACTCTTAATCTTCGACCCAACAACTTACTCTCATGCATCGTGCCAACAACATACTTATTCTTATGCATAGTACCGAAAACTTACTTCCTCTCATGCATCTTACCAACAACTTACTTACACTTATTCATCACACCAAGAAATTACTTAATCTCATACATCATACCAGCTACTTAATCACTCTCGTGCACCGTACCAACATCTTACTTACACTTATACATCGCACCAAGAAATTACTTACTCTCATGCATCGTGCAAGCTACTTAATCACTCTCGTACACCGTACGAACAACTTACTCTTATGCATCGTACCAGAAACCTAATTTCTCTCATGCATCGTACCAACACCTTAATTTCTCTCGTGCATCGTACTAACAACCTGTTTACTCCAATGCATCGTGCAAACAACTTATTCTCAGTCATCGTACTAAGAACTTGCTTTCATACATGGTACTAACAACTTACTCTCATGCTTCGACCCAACAACTTACCTACTCTCTTGCATCGTGCCAACAACCTACTTATTCTCATACATAGCACCAAAAACTTACTTCCTCTCATGCATCGTACCAACAACGTACTTACACTTATATATCGCACCAAGAAATTACTTACTCTCATGCATCTTAAGAACATCTTACTCTCATGCTCGTATCAACAACTTAAAAGCTCTCATGCATTATGTCGATAAGCTCCCTACTCTAATGAATCGAACCAACTACTTCCATTCTCTTCTGCATCGTACCAGCAACTTAATTACTCTTATGCATCGTAACAACAACTTACCTACTCTCACGCATCGTACCAAACGCTTACTCTCAAACGCTTACTCTCATTCATCGTGGAAGCAACCTACTTTCATATTTCGTACCAACAGCTTACTTACTCTAATGCTTCGTACCAACAACATATTTACTCCAATGCATCGTGCCAACACCTTACTTACTCTTATAACTCGTAACATCAACTTACTCTCATCCATCGTACCTACAGCTTACTCTCATGCTTCTTCTAAACACTTACCTACTCTCGCGCATCGTACCAGCAACCTACTTACTCTCATCCATCGTACCAACAACTTACTTTCATGCATTGTACTAACAATTCACTTACTCTAAAGCATCTCACCAACAACTTATTCACTTTCATCTGTTGTATAAGTAACGTACATTCTTTCAAGCATCGCAACAACAACTTACCTACTCTCAAGAGTACTACCAACAACTTACTCTCATGTATTTTCCAACAACTTACCTCTTCTCATGCATCGTACCAATGACTTACTCTCATGCATACGCACCAACATCTTACACTCTTTCATGCATCTTACCTATACATTACTTATTCTCATACATCGTACAAACAACTTACGTGCTCATGCATCGTATCAACAACTTATCTGTTCTCATGCATCGTACCAACAACATACTCTCATGAATCGTACCAAAAAGGTACATACTCTATTGCGATTTACAAACAACTTTCTTACTCTAACGAATCCTACCAACAACTTTCTTACTCTCATGCATCGTACCAATAACCTACTTTCATGGATCATACTAAAAATTGACTTTCTCTCATGCATCTCACCAACATCTTATTTACTCTCATCCGTCGTATCAGTAACGTACATACTCTCATACATCGCAGCAACAACTTACCTACTCTCATGAGTAGTGCCAAGAACTTGCTCTCATATATCTTCCAACAACTTACCTCTTCCATTGCATCGCACCAACATCTTACACTCTTTCATGCATCTTATCAATACTTTACTTAGTCTCATGAATCGTACAAACAACTTACTTACTCTCATGCATCGTACCAGCAACTTACCTCCTCTCATCCATCGTACCAACAACATACTCTCATGCATCGTACCAAACACGTACTTACTCTCATGCGTCGTACAAACATCTTTCTTACTCTCATGCGTCCTACCAAAAACTTTCTTACTTTCATGCATCGTACCAACAACTTACGTACTCTCATTCGTCATAACAAAAGGTTACTTATTCTCATGAATCGTACGAACAAGTTACGTACTTTTTTCCAAATCATGAAGAACTTACTCTCATGCACCGTACCAGCAACTTACCTACTCTTGTGCATCACACAAACAACTTACATGTATCGTATCAAACGCTTCCTTCCACGCATCGTACCGACAACTTACCTACTCTTAAGCAACGTACTAACAACTTACTCAAATACACTATACCAACAACTTACCTACTCTTATGCATTGTACCAAGAACTTACTCTCATGTATCATAACAACACATCTACTCTTATGCATCGGCCCAACATCCTACGAACTCTCATGCATCATACCAACAACCTACTTACTCATATATGTACCAACAACTGACATACTCTCTTTCATCTTACCAACAACTTACCTACTCTCTAAGATCCTACCAACAACTTACTCTCAATTATCGTACCAGCAACATAATTCCTATCCTGCATCTTACCAACATCTTACCTACTCTCACGCATCGTGCCAAAAACGTACTCTCATGTATCGTACCAGCAACGTACTTTCTCTCATGCATCGTACCAACAGCTTGATTTCCCTCGTGCATCGTACGAACAACTCATTTACTCAAATGCATCGTTTAAGCAACTTATTCTCATGCATCGTACCAAGAACTTCCTTTCATACACGGTACGTAAAACTTACTCACTTTCATGTTTCGTCCCAACAACTTACCAACTCTCGTGCATCGCACCAACAACCTACTTATTCTCATGCATTGTACCAACAACTTACTACCTCTCTTCCATCTCACCAACAACTTACACTCATGCATCGCACCAACAGATTACTTACTCCCTGAATCGTACCAGCTACTTAATTACTCTCGTGCACCGTGCCAACAACTTATCTGCTCTCATGCATCTTACTAGCAACTTACTCTCATGCATCGTACCAACAACTTAAAAACTCTCATTCATCGTACAAGCAACTTACTCTCATGCATTATGCCAATAAGGTCCCTACTCTCATATATCGAACCAACTACTTCCTTTCTCTTCTGCATTATACAAACAACTTAATTACTCTTATGCATCGTACCAATAACTTACCTACTCTCACGCATCGTACCAAACGCTTACTCTCATGCATCGTGCAAGCAACCTACTTACGTACATCATACCAACAGCTTACTTACTATAATGCATCGTACTAACAACTTATTTACACAAATGCATCGCGCCAACACCTTACTTACTCTCATAATTCGTACCAACAACTTACTCTCATCCATCGTACCTACAACTTACTCACTCTCATGCTTCGTACAAACACTTACCTACTCTCGTGCATCGTGCCGACAACCTACTTACTCTCATGCATCGTAACAACAACTTACTTTCATGCATCGTACTAACATTTCAATTACTCTCATGCATCTCAC
>JAUUDZ010041123.1:0-10727 GCA_032361705.1 Panulirus versicolor
AGAGAGAGAGGGGGGGGGGAGTGGGGGGGATTCATTACACGTCATCGGGTGGTGATCCGCAACCGCTCTACGGTCAGCGTGATACCCTGGCTGCTGGTGCGGTCATGAACGTAAATCATACGTGCATAGAATGGAAGACACGGAAACAGACGTATAAGGAAAATAGAGTACCATACAGGAGGCTTTGTATTGTGATGATAAGAGAAATTGTTTGTGTGTGTGTAAATTACAAAGTGAAATATAACTGAATTTGCAACGGAGTGAATGCCCAGCACCGGCCACATGCTGCTGGCCACGTATTATGTAGCGTTCAACATATTATTTTTTTTTTTGCAAAACACCTCTAGTGTTCTGCACCATCCATCGGTGCTACAACATATCCCATACTGACGTTCCTGGAAGAAATTTCCAAGACTAAAATAAGACAGTTTGTTTTGAGAATACATTGCTTATACACAGGATAAGGTATCAAATCCAGTTTGAAAACAACCTTAGGGAAATGCCCGACCTTCACTGCTGGGAGGAGGTTTAATATAAAAACACGTCGTTATCTACATATGATGTTCAGAATTCAACAATGAATCACCTCACCTTTTAAAGTTCACGTAACTCTTTCTTCGTGCATACAGACAGAGAATGTGTACGGTATTTCTCTGACTCACAGGGGAGTGTATTCTAATACTGGAAGACATAAATAGATTTTTTTCTCAGGTATCATTTCCGGTCAGCTATATTTTTACCAAAGAAAAGATATTTGGATCTGGGTAATAATTTAGGCTCCTGTGAGGGGAGAGCTGAGAATTTTTACACGCAGGTAAGCATTTATCATGAAGCATAAAGTTTAAGAACTGTGTAAGAAGCAGCAGAACACTGAAAATTAGATAATTACATTATCCTTTGGTAAAATGGTAATTATTTCCTTTTTTTTTTTTACGCCAACGTATCGATAATCATATTGTGTTCGGAGAAGTATCTTCACAAGGCAACCGATGAAGCTAGATATAAGAAATAAATGAGGAAGGAAAGAATTCGACATTCAGAAAATGATTTTATCTCCCCTTCCATCCTAGGATCAAGTGAACCTTACGAAGTGGCAAGGGCTTTGAAAATCACAAAACTGAGTAGCGAGATCAGCATTGTACATTTGTGGCACCCAAGATAAACCTAACCTACTTAATTATGCTAGACGAGGTTATGTTAGATTTAGTTTAGTTTCCGGTAAGTGCTCAGATGTTTCTGACCTTATTAGGTGGGTAGAAGGTAGAGATAATAAGCAGTCATACATCAAAGAAAACCCTGTTTACAACATCTACATTCGAGAGTGTGGCTTTCAATCTGTTCCTTCCACCACAACGAAGTCGAGTGGATGTTGCAAGAGACACATTTGTCTCACACTTGGAATATTTTGTTAAAAATTTTTCCTGTTTGTGCTACGCTAAAAACCTCCCAGCACCGAGCCCTTTGAGGGATGTTAGGCGATAATGCATGCCCCTCGTGGACGGACCACCCGACACCACCCTGGAAGCGAAGAAGTGGGCAAGAGAAGCGTCACCACTGAAACAGCGTGTGCGGAAAGCGACCGAAAATCCCAATACAGCGTTTAACTTACCCTTATGTTGGGTCAAAAAAAAAGTTAAGCGCGAGCTTTAAAGTAGAAAATTATTCTCGAAAAGTTATGATAAAAGAACCACGTTCGTAAGAAAAAATGAAATCCCTAAAAGAACTACAGAATGATATCTATACTGGATATCTATTTCTAGGCAAGATACGTTCGTGGAAGAAAGAAAAGAAATAGATGTCCGCTGCCTGTGACTCTTATTTTAGCCCCGAGTGAAAATCTTTTCTTTAATCCCTCACAAATATTTTTTTTCCGATGACTGAAATAAGTTTTGTTCTGTAGGAAAGTCGATGGGTCCAATATTTAATTAGCTCAAGGAACGCTGTCTTTACCGATGAAAATAATTAAAGATCTCTGCGGTGAAGTAATTAATAGAAAATACCTAGAACAATATTTTTTTCTTTTACAAAATATTATTTTTTTTCATTTCGAAGCTTAGCGAATGTTGACCCAGTGAACGATAAAAGTAAAATTCTTCATTTCAAGATTTTCAAAAAGGGAGTTAGTTGTACATTAAAGTTGTTGTGGAAACGCTTTGTGTTGCACAACCACTATGTCCTCAAAGCAGTCAAGCGTTGCCTTACGCGTCGTAGACGACAAGATGAGAAACGTCTTTACTGTGCATATAAAACCATGTGGCTCATGTTGAGGGAAACGCAGGTAAGGGGATAAAGTTTCATGGCCTTGTGATGCAACGACTATCATATGGGATCATGTTGGTTGCAACGAAGCTTAGTCATCATTGCGCTGGTGACTGTGGTCAGTCTCTGTTGAAACAAATGAGTTATAATGATCCGAATGTTGAAGCACTGACTGTATCTGTAGCGATGATGATACCCACGTAAGAGAACAAAAGATACAGAACAACAAGTTTGAAAGTTCAAACAGAGCACATCAGCTTATACGAAATGAATGAGAGATATAATCCATGGAGAAGAATGCAACGCGGTACCATTTATTGCAAGATTAAACGTACGCGGAACACATGATAAATCCACTGAACCTGTTGTTATATGCCCTTCACTACTACAAGTTAAGGTCCCATGTGATCCAAGCAATACCATGGTGCTCTGTTCAAGTTAAGATTCCTTATTATCCAAGCGTTACTATAGTGCCCTCTTAGCAGCGGTTCACAAACATCCTTCTTTGAACAGAAGGAAACCTTCTTGGTGGTCAGATTGTATGGATGTTAAAGCAAGACAGAAGTCATCATAGCCGTGTGTACATCTTGTCTTATCAACTACATGAACGTCACACCTGCTTATCACGGATTTAGAAATACAGTGAGTAAATGCTGAGTCCACCAGATAAACCATCATCCCTATTGCAAAACCCTTCAGCAAAAGATACTAGAGGTTCCAGGATTTCTCTATGGAAGTGACTATAACAGAAAATCTCGCCACAAACGTTCCCAACGTTTTCTCAACGGACGGATGAAATTTTCATCACTCTCAAGGTCTTCTCGGAATCTTTGGTCTTTTTAAAATCTTTTTAAAACCTTCATGACTTTTTGATGTCTTTAAATCCTCCTTTATTATATTCAAACTTTCCTCCAGTTCTTCGGATTTCCTTGAACGATCCTCATTTGTGGGTGATGTGAAGCATTCTCCAAATCACGCCAGTAAACTCTGCATCTATTCGTGGCTGTTCATAGCAAACATACTGTATACTTCCCTCACTCAATATACGATTACTTTTATATACCACATTAACTAATCGTTTTTGACTTAAACTGTTGTCAGACTCTCCTACCCTGTACGTTACCGTTCCAAGGAGTCCTCAGTAGCTCTTTCATCATCATGAGGATAAAGGAATACAAAGGATTAACAAAGGAATTCAAAAAACAACAGATCCTTTCGAGTCCGTTTGTGATAGTAGAAAAGATCAGAAACCCTGAGATTGCTGTTCTGGGATAAAAGTGTATGGGTCATTTAAAGAGAAATAGTAATAATTCTAACGTGTAACTGAAGTGGCACAAATAATGTTAGCTGTGGATTTAAAGCGGAGCATGTCTCAGGTTACTTTCTAAACCTACTTTAAGTGTTGCTTTCAATCTCTCTAAATGGCAAGCCATTCCTTAAGTTAACGATTCTGTTGAGGTACTTCGCTTCTTTTGAAGTAAAATGTTTGCCCAAGGGTTTCCTTCCATTATGGCGAGTAGAGTCAGGTAAATCTATCCTTACCTACTTACTTACATCAAGATTGTTATCGCCTACACTCATATTGAGTACCAGTATTAACTCAACTCATTACCTACTCTTTTCTAAGCTGAATTAGCTTAAGTCGTCTGCTCGACTTTACCTTCTTTGTCAGTCCAGGAAACACTAGATACTCACCACAGAACTTTCCAGGTTCTTCCTATCTCTTACCTCAAGTTGGGTGGGTGACCATACCTAAATGCAGTATTTCAGTTGGGAGTGAGGATTATTTCCTTAGATATAAATTCGTAGCCTTACTTATGAATCCTAGAATTTGGTTCGTCTTCTTTATCGTTTCTATGCATTGCTTACCTGGCTATAAGTCATCGGAGATTAAGATATCTTTTTTCTTTAATTTCCTTTTTGTCAGTCAATAAAATTTGTACCATTCCTGTACCTTTTGTGTTTACTGCTGATTAGTAAAACTTTGCTTAAATCGATATTGAAGCTATAGACGTTTATTTTCTGATTTAGATTCATTTCCCAGCAAAGTATCGTCTGATTTTTTTTTTTTTTCATCTTCAGTTTTCAATTCAGTTCAGAGTGGTCTTGAGCTAATTCACCGTTATTAGTAATTAACGGACCAATTATCTGAGTAATGACTTTCTCACTAGTAACATAATTATAAAATTCCTGAGCGTTTTTTTTTTTTTTTTTGCTGTTTTCATCAATGTACTCTTCATAATGACGTTTAAATTGACGTATAATGCTCTTAATTTCTATATGCAACATTACATACCTTATTCTATAATATTAGTTATTGTTCTAATTGAGTTTCTTCTGTGCTGCTTTCTGAAGATTTGACAAACGATTCCTTATGTCATTGTTTCACCATTTTAGGTTACAAATGCATTATGATAGTAAGGATAACGTAAAGACCACGGTGGATATCTCTTCCTAAGTGACCTTATGACTGTGACTACAAAAATATTTACTGATTGAAAAATTCATTGAAGTTAATGCTCATAAATTGCTAAAAAGCTTAGTGGAAACAAACCAGAATAATATATCACTAATATTTCGTTTAGAAAATACTAGGATTGATTGAGTTTTGATTAACATTTTAGCCAATAAATGAGTACAATTTGCTGGTTCTGGTCAGCTAGGTGTACTGTGCTGGTCCTGAACAGCCAGATGTTCACTGCTGGTGCCTAGGAGCTGAACCTTCTGTACTGGTCTTGAGGAGCCAAGTGTTCTATGTTGATAATGAGTAGGCCAGGTGTATTGCACAAGTATTTGAACAGCCAGGTGTACTGTGCTGGTGCTGAACAGCCATATCAACTGTGCTTGTCCTGAACAGCTACATGTACTGAGCTGGTTCTGAGTAGCGAGGAGTCTGTTCCAGTCCTGCGCAGCCATGTGTACTCTGCTGGTTCTGAGTAGTAATGCTCACTCTACTGGTCCAAGGCAGCTAGGCGCAATGTGCTGGTTCTGAACATTCAGGTGTACTGTATTGGTTCTGATCCACCAGGTATACTGTGGTTCTGAACATTCAGGTGTAATGTATTGGTTCTGATCCACCAGGTGTACTGTGGTTCTGAACATTCAGGTGTACTGTATTGGTTCTGATCCACCAGGTATACTGTGGTTCTGAACATTCAGGTGTACTGTATTGCTTCTGATCCACCAGGTGTACTGTGGTTCTGAACATTCAGGTGTACTGTATTGCTTCTGATCCACCAGATGTACTGTGGTGGTCACCTGTCAATCTTGGGCTCATCGGACACAGTCTACAGCCTCCTCCTCAAGGTTTCGGTACTGTGGTAAGTACTGTTCTCGTCTCGCTGAGCAAAGTAGTGGAGTCTTTCCTTCTCTCTTGCTGGCACCTCAATCGTGTCAGCTCGATGCTTTTGACGTATTTCAATTAATTATTAAAGATTGGGTTGCTCTGTTTCTTCCATATTGCCAAGTTCTTAACGTTATTATGCTTCCTGTTTCATTTCTGTTTGTTGTGGCATAAACTGTCATATTTCTCATCTTCTTTCCAGACAGTACATTTCAGCTACTTTCAGCCTTTCATGATTGTCATTCTTTCACACTTTATCTCGTTGTTTACCCTGTTGTTAAGTGATAGTCCGAACACTTTCATTTCTTGACATTGTTGTCATGCATAGATCATTAGGTAACTTTTCCCTCTTTCTAGATTGTAAAAACTGGGTTCCTTTAATCTCTCATGATTTCTTTGTTTTTTTTCTTATGAAGTTTTCCTGATTGATTTTACTTGATGATATCAGGTTGCTTTGATGGATACCATGCAACACAGCAGTATTCAACTTTTCCTTTCATGTATACCATTAGTATTTTCACCAGCAGTCTATTTCAGTTATAAGATTATTTTTTCTCCCGTATGGAATTCAGACTCCTTTTTCTCATCTATTTTTACTTCAGTGTCTTTAAATCTTTGTTACTCAAAATCTCCACCAAATTCCTTTACTGCCTGACCACCTATGAGGTTTAAATATTGTTTCGAGAATCTTTCTGTGTCTCAGCCGGTGATATTTTTCCTCAGTGAATTTCATTTGGGTCTTGTCTGTCTCCCATTCAGATATATCTGAGTCTGGCACTTTACTTTGTCGTAACCTACCATGATGTCATCTACACGGTATCGAATCCTACTTTCTTAGACTCTTTGTCTGAGTTAGAGGCTAATGTTGGTCTTCCTTATCATCAGTAGTTCCCTTGGCTACTAATTTGAATTTTCTGCTAGTCTGATACTTCTTGGTTTACCTTCCTAGTTTGCCTTTTCTATTTTCTTTTTCACTGCTCTCCCTAACAAGATTCTGTAATCAACTTTATCATATATTTTTGGTTACTAATGTCAAGAAAAACATTTGGCATTCTCCCTCCTTACGTTAAAGTTTTAGAGACGTTATTGAAATAAGTTAGATCAAGTCTTGTGTGCTTTTAACTGGTGCAAATGAATGTTGGCCTTCCTTTATGTCACTGTTGTTGGTTATGTGTTCCAATATGTTTTTTGTTTTGTCACTCTTTCAAAGACTTTTATTACGTGTGAAGTGTAACCCGCCGGTCTTTATTGCTATGGCAGGAGCTTAGATATTGCTTTGTGTACTGGTGATACAGAGGCCATATTGTGAACGTCCCCTATGCTGCTTTCATCTAAGCTTTGTTTCAGCCGTGACATCATCGGTATTGCTATCGTCATATTTGTCTTTTTCTGAAAAATAAATGGAATTCCAACAGATTCTGGTGCCCAATTCTCTTTGAGTTTGTTTATTGAGTTATTTATATATCCTTTCTGTTACTCCCACGTCTGTAACGACACTTGTATAATTTCCAGACTGAAGACTGACTTGTATTGGTAAATTATCATCTAGTTTACTTCTGGGTCCAGCTTTAGATAGAGTGATCTCAGATTTTTTGATCTGTTTTGTTCTCGTTTTATTTACAAACTCGACTCCATGTTGTGCATCACTCTTTTCAATCACTCGCTCTTTTCTGTTTTGTTATTCCATTATTTCATTGTTTGCTTTTATTTTTTTTTTCTTTCACGCACCTCAGTCGTCCCCTTGTACATCATTATACCCTGTTCACTCAGATATGATAACTAGATGGACACAAAGCTTAGCTGCTATTTGTGGACACAAATAGGTGAGGGGTGTGAATGGAGTAAGGAGTCACTTTGGTTACCAGACAACAATCACTGGCCAGAGGGTGGTGCCCCGGCACCAGTCAGGCTGCTTTATTAACCTAGCCTACGTTTTATTGCCATTTATTGCTTTACTTGTTGTTAGACAGATCAAGGAACCGCATTGATTAGGATAGATATAAAACATTTCTTGATATTTCATAATTATCAGACGTGATAACTGCTGGTTAAGACTTGAAAATCTAACACTTTTTATAACTCTTGTGGCTCATCCACCTGTTGTGTAAACGCCGTACCTAACATCTTCACAGTACCTGTCAAGTCTGTTACATCATACTATAATGGAAGGTTTTCATAATATCATCACATTGGAGTAAGAAGGTGTGAGATAAACAACCACAAACCTTTGAATAATAGGGGGGGTGAGTTGCAGTGTCGGCAGACTCTGGCACGCTCCGCTCCAGTTTCCCGCCATTTCTTCATTTTCAAATATTTCCTCATCCATAACTGAAAAGAAAAAAAGAGGTGGTATAACAATTCATTAATAGTATTTGATTGATTTTGTACCTCCCGAAATATAATGACCTACGCAAAATGCATCGTAGCGAATATATATGAAAATATTAAACTGACGATCTGAAAGCCAGATGTAAGCCCTTTGATCTCTTAATGTCGAATTTATCTATTTGTTATCCTTAAGTCATGTAGAATGAAGCCAGACACAGATGATTTATAGAACATTACGTAAACTGGCATGAAATGATTATCTATAGAATGATGAAAACTGGCAGCTAACCAGTATTTACATTGTGAGTCCATACAGTTGGTATCATTGTATTATGAGACAAAACACGTCACCTTGTTGATTGAAAACACCTACATGCCTTCAGTTACTTCAAGTGTCACTCATCGTTTTATAAAACTTTATAATCAGCTTTAATTTTCTTTGCTGACGGTAAACTTTTTAAGCGAATTTTAACCTCTTTAGCTTCGGAAATTATTCCATATTTACTGGCTGCTTATATTGCAAGCAATCCACAAATATAAACATATATGTGCCAAAACAAGAAGAGCTGTAGATCTACTGCGCTCCAGAGTGTTGCATTGACCAGTGAGCACCTTTAATTTCAACGTTTCTTGGCTCCAGTTATCAGAGCTGAGTGAACAGGGTTGCAGTATTGCCTTCATCCGCTATTTTCTTTTTCTTGGTGTCTTCCACTATGCACCATTTTCTTTCCCTTACTGGTAGTAATCCTCTCACTGTTTACTATCTCACTGAACATCGTTTTGATAGTACTTATATCATCCTCTCTCTGATATCATCATTCCACTTTACGTTTGTGGTGCTATCATTTATCTCCGTCTTCATGTTCAAATAAAGGTTCATGTTATCCAAATAAGGTTCTTCTGTTGCAGTATCATACTAACCTTCGTGCGTATTTACGTTATTAGTTGTAGTTACTTCCATTATATCATGATCTGAGATACTTGATCTATTGTCTTCGTGGTCTGCGACTTGCGCCGTAATTGCAAAAAGAAGACTTAAATTTCACGTGTTGGTGTGTTACTTTCTTCTCCTATACCAGGAAGAAGGAAGAGGAGAATATGAATGTGAATTTATAGACAAAATAGTACACGCCGGACTAGCAGAGGAAAGAGAACAACTGGGAGAGGGAAAGAATCTTTGTGAGACATTTGACCTGCTCATATGTCTCACGTCTCCGTCTTCAGTTGCTCTCTTTCATCTGCTCACACGTTCTCTACTGTCCTGCTCTTGAATCTTCACCCATATTCTGCTCTTAAACAAAAGGAATTCTCAGAGCATATTATTATTGGTGCAGGTTTATCTAAAGTTTTCACTATTATTTTCTTCTCTTGTTCTTGTTGCAGCAAGTTCTTCTTCCTTAGCTTTAAGGTGGTCTGTGTTCTTTTCTTATGGATGGAGAGTTTCCTGCAGTTGATTCACGCAGCTTAAGATTCATTTTGATTTTTTTCATATTTTCTTTGAATATTGATTGCCTCTCCAGTTTCTTTGGCCTTCATTCCGTCTAGTTGGAAAGCTTCATATTAATGCCTGTCTGCTTCATTATGTATTATCTCATAAAGCCATTATCTTTCATATTAACAAGAATCAATCTATCCTTAGTGTGCTTGTTAAGTGTTTGACTCTCGGTCTGGAAATATGTCATCAAGATTTGAATATGTACGTACACTGTCTTGATTTTTTTTACCTTTAAGGGACTTTATTTCATCATTCCTTACATTCCTGTTATCATTTTGATTTTAGCACTCTCTGTATTGTGTGTTTTCCAGACTGCTTTGTCCCTATTCTTGTAACTGTTTGTACTGGGAGGTTTTCTTAAAAAAGAAATGGGAGGGAAGGTAGGGGAAAAGGCAGGTTTGGTGTCGTGATGAAGTCACATCAAGCTGGTTAGTAATGTTTCTGTTCTTTGGATGACTTTGGTTTACTGACTGATGTTGGTGCATGATGTTAGTAAATTATTCTGCCCCTAAATACTCCCGTTCCTCTGAGAAAGTTGCTTCATTGTTTATCTCTTTCCTTCATATATTCCCAATTATCATCATTCGGATGCTTCACCCGCTGGTTGCTAAATCTTGCCTCAAATTCCATTCCATGTTGCACATGTGTCTGTTAATATTGCCTTCTTGATCTTGGATCACACTCGCTTTCCTTTAGTTCCCTTGAATTTTATATTCAGTATTTCAACTGGCTGCTTAAATACACATATCTCCTACCATTAACTGGTAGAATGTCATGTAAGAATATCAGGTTTCTGTCTTCATAAATCCGTAAGGGTAAAGGAAGCTAATTCTTTCTATCTCCCTATTCATGGGTCAGATATTTGCAGAGGTAAGATTCTGTGGGTTGACGATGTTCACATTCCCTTCGACACCTACACCATACCGCACCAGAGAGTAACAAACGTTCCAAAATAACTTTTTTCTTCTCTTTTAACAAAGTACTGGGTAATCATTCCTTCATTCGTTTGTTGACCTCTTCCATTGTTTACCTTAAATTAGTGTTTGCAACTCGTCTTGTGTTCTTCACTTTTATCATCTGTTGCTTTATCACTTACTTTTTCTTATTTGTTTTCTTGCTCTCGATTTTTTATTGCGAATGTTCTGGGAGCGTTGAAAAATGTGTGGAGGGCGAGAACATTATCTCGGAAAGCAAAAATGGGTATGTTTGAAGGAATAGTGGTTCGAACAATGTTATATGGTTGCGAGGCGTGGGCTATAGATAGAGTTGTGCGGAGGAGGGTGGATGTGCTGGAAATGAGAT
>JAUUDZ010041134.1:0-10206 GCA_032361705.1 Panulirus versicolor
CCCCCCCCCCCCCAAACACACACACACACACACACACACACACACACACACACACACACACACACGAGACGACTTTATGAATCTTCATGTCCAGCTGGCCTGCCAGGTTTCATCATCGCTGTCGTGTTTATACTGAAGATGAAAGGGCGACCCGTAACGAGAACTCTTGTCTCCTGCCAAATTGTAAGAGACTTTTTTTTCCTCTCTTTTGTTGTGATATACTGAAGGCGGAAGGGGAAACAACATAATGTGATTTAGGTTATTTCTACACCAGGTGATAACGAAGCATGACCTCGTTCCCTACAGCTGCTTTATTTAGTTCTTCAGTTACCATAATTTTATGTGTACTACATTTGGTATTTCCCTATACATGATGTAATGCAAACAGTGTCGGATCTGTGATGAAATGAGATATCTCATCCACCAACGATCTCAGGTGAAGCATAAATTTTAAGCCATGTTTCAGCCTTCAAGATCAGCTCCTTCCATAGATACTGAGATTTTTTACAACTAATAAAGTGAGATTGTTTTATGCGATATGTTATATACTTCATCGCCATTTCCTGCGGAGGGAGGTAGCTCCGGGATCAGACGAAGAACGGCCTCATTCCCTCACATCCCCTCTATGGTTGTTATGTATAACGCACAGGACCAGAACCTCCATCTACAGCCAAGTCCCACACACCTTTCTGTGGTTTCCCCTGATGGATTCATATGTCCTGGTTCGTCGACAGCACATCGCCCCTTGTATACCGCATCGCTGTACCATAAAACATTCCCATCTTTGTATTCACAGACAGTGATTTCCCTTTACACTTCTCACTGTCAGCAGGACCTTACTCCCAACCCTATGGCTTGCTTCAGCTCGCCATTGTTCCATTCGTTGCCATGTCCACTCTCAGTTACCTCAAATACTATGCATCCTTCTGGTTCTCTCCATTCAAACTCACACTCCAACTAATCTGTCTCTCTCAACTGTTAAACTTGATAACTTTACTTTTATTCACATTAATTCTCAATTTTCTCCTTTCATACAATCCCCCAGGCTCAGAAACCAACTTCAGCAGTTTCTTACTCGAATCTGCCTCTATCAAACACCAACTGACTTACCTCTCAGGCCCCATCCCCCACTTTCAGCAGAGTGCAGACCTGCTCCTCTCTCCAAGACACTTGCATTTACCTCCCTGACCACCCCATCCATAAACAGGTTAAACAGCCAGGGTGACATCACACACCCCTGTGGCAGACCTACCTTCACTCTGAATAACCCACCCTCCTTTCTCCCTCCTTGCAGACAAGTCTTGCTTTCTTGATATAAACTCGTCGTTTCCAGCAGTTTTCCTGCCACACCATGTATACGTAACTCCCTCTACAAAGCATCTCTATCAGTCCTGTCATTCATTGTAGACAGATGGTGATGATTAAGCTGAAAGCAGATATAGAGTGTTTAGGGAGTCATCACCAAGAGAACAAGAAAAAATAATCGGCTGTAATCAGATGAGAATGTTATTTCCTTCATATGTCCCATAAAATTTCCATGTTATGATGCTTCCTCGTGGTTATTTTCCTGCCGTCTGATGTGCCGGAGGGAGTGGTGGATGGACGAGGAGCCTCCTATTGTACTGCCACATTTCAGTCTGGCGCTGGTCAACTAGTTCAGGATGCGACTGTCGTATTCCAGCAGATAACTTCGTCATGAGCCGTCAGCTCCTCTGTCATCTGTCTCTCCTGCGTACCAAACTACTCTTTGTCTTCGCTCGCCATCCGCAACCTATTGTTTATGAGTCACTTTCTCCCCCATCACCCCTCATACACCCCTCATTTTTTCCTCACCTCCCTACAACTGTTGATAGTTAACACCTTTCCTTGGTGTAGCATTCCGTCTGAGGGGCTGCGGCCCCGCTGACCTTCCTCCTCTCCCTTGCCTAACAAGTGTAGGTAAGCCAGGCTGGGGAGCAGCCAGCCCTCAAAGCCTAGCAATCCTCGCCACAATTGCACCCTCACGATATTCCCCCTCGGTACACATGTCACAACTCTGGTGATTTGTCTCCCCCTCATCAGTGTTTCAGAGATCCTCACTACCGCCCCTCTCTCCCTGGAAAATACACTCCATACATGTTTCATTATTTCTTCAGATTTCCTCACCTCGGCCCAGCGCCCCGCCCTCCTCTTTGTAAAACACACTCCACACAAATTTCATTATTTCTTCGCGTTTCCCCCAACCTTCACCCCTCTGTTTCGGTGAAATATATTCCATACATATTTCATCATTTTCATCCTTCTCCATCTCGCCTCCCATTTAGTGACGTCGTATTTCTACGGCTTGCTTACAGAGACAACCGTCTTGCTCAAGTTGTGTGCGTCCTACATGTCTGGTCTCAGGCCTCACCTGTGTTTGCTGTCGTCACAGTAGTACTGCTTATCTTGTTGTTGTATTCTTTTTTTAACAGAAAAGTCAACTCACTGAAATTGTACCTCCATAAACTTCCTCAACTGAGGCAGATAATGCATAGAAAGATTTTTCTGAACAATTTGCATTTTCTTAATTGTCTACAGATCGCTGATATACTAGGCTGGTTGTTCCTTTACGAACACACACACACACACACACACACACACACACACACCTTGGTCTTAGCTCTTTTACGATTAGTTAACTAGTTCTGTTATGACCTTCCTAAATACAAGAAACAGTTATTTATTATTTATTCATTCATTTATTATTTCATTGTACTTTACAAACGCACGTACACTCGCACTCCCTCCGCCCCTCTTCTTTCCTTCTCCCTCCATTCGCACATTTCTCTCCCGAGCAGCGCAGTAGCTCAGCTGGGTGGGTCGGGCGGCCCCCGCGCCACACCGTCGTAAGTGAGGAACAGACGGTAGTGATACAGTGCGTGATGAGGGGAGGGAGGCGGTGCACAGCCGTAGTTCTGGTTAGACTTTCCTGCACGTCCCAGGAATCGATGAAGACAGTCTTGCTGCCATACTACTACTACTACTACTACTACCGCTACTACTACTATTGCTGTTAATACTGTTACTACTACTACTACTACTACTACTACTACAATTTACTACTCTTGCTATTACTGATACTACTGCTACCACTACTGCTGCTACTACTACTGCTACGACTTACTACTATTGCTACAGCTACTACTACTGCTCCTGTCACTACTAATGATGATGATAATGAGAAGATGAAGAAGAAGAAATAATACTATAAAAATCTAAACTGCCCAAACTGACAGTTTAGACTGGTGATGGTTTGACGTTGGTGAGCAGCAACGATGAGACTGAAACAGTTTAAAACTATGGTTGATGAGTAGATGTTCAACCTCTGGGTGATGAGTGTAACCAGATGTTCAAGCTAGGAGTGATGAGGATAACTAGATGTTATTGGATGAATGGGAAGTTAGTTACAAGAAAAAAAGGAGAACAGTATTTCGCAATTGTGTCATCTTGACTGTACGTATATATACATGACTAAGTTCCATTCAGCACGAGGAGGAACCTCTCGCCAGGCGGTACACCCTGCCATCTGCCCTACCTAAACTACCAATATACTCACCACGCAATCTCCATAAAATAAAACTTTATATAAACCAATAACTCGCCCCTGCATCCAAATGTCGGGAGGAGCCAGCACCCCCGGCTAGCTAGCTACCTAGGGAGGGATGTGTGTGTGTGTGTGTGTGTACAGCGGTGGCGGTGGTGCCTAGGCTAGGCTGGGCGGCAGGCCCTGTTGGTAGGCTGTGAGCAGCAGGGAGCTGATGACAGTGGCTCCGCCCACCCCTACCCCCCTACCACGGCCATTATCCTCTCTCTCTCTCTCTCTCTCTCTCTCTCTCTCTCTCTCTCTCTCTCGACCTGATAAGTCTTTTGGGCTTAGATTTTCGCGTCTACGATATACTTTTCCATTTACCGTTTTATGCTTCCCAGCCTACAATTCTCCTTCTTCCTTCTCTTCCTTTCCCACCCATTCCTCTCCTTCTACCCTATCCTTTCTTCCACATCTACCCCTAAGTCTTTTTTTATCCTGTTGATACTTCCATTTTCTTGTCTTACTTCTCTTTTCTTTTCTATTCTCCCATTTTCCTACGCTCTTTCCTCTATATCTCTCTCCTTCCCTCCTTTCTCCCTCTTTCTTTATTCCCCTCCCCCCTAACTTCCCCTCATCTTTCCCCTAAAATTCCCAGCATGTCACAGACAAACCAGCATCCCTCTACCTCCTCCCCCCGCGAGAGCTAGGCTTGGGACCCTCCCAGGCTCTAGGATGGAAGAAAAAAAGGAAAATAAAAGTGACGCTCGTCCTTTACCATTGCTGATGTGTTATATCTCCTGGGGTCTCCCTGCCCGAGGAATTAGCATTGTCATAGGAATGGGAAGGCAGATAAACACAGATAGATAGATAGATAGATAGATAGATAGATAGATAAGGCAGATAAACACAGATAGAGAGATATATAGATAGATATATAGATAATCAGATAAATGAATGAGAGAGAGAGAGAGAGAGAGAGAGAGAGAGAGAGAGAGAGAGAGAGAGAGAGAAAGAGAGAGAGGAGTTACGTAAAGTTACACAGATCTACAAAGATACATAGACTGCATAGACCCCAAGGTCTCAGCGAGGTGGTCTGACTATAAGACTACCGAAAAAGGTGCCGGTCCCTTGAACATAGTGGAAGAAAAGGATCACAAAGCAGAGAGAGAGAGAGAGAGAGAGAGAGAATGGGACAGGGGTGTACAGAAGTTAGTTCATATGGGACTTAAATGTACCGGTCTACACATTTCATCAAACTGGCCAAGATCAACACACATGAGGGCATTTTGTGGCTCATCCCTCCCTCCCTCCCTCCCTCACTCCCTCCCTCCCTCACTCCCTCCTATTATTTAACCTCGCATCGTGACTGGTGAACCAGCCTCCCCCTGTAGAGAGAGATTCAAAAAGTCAGAGTAATGGGTAAATAACTGTCTCACTTTATCAACGCCCGGCGGCCGGTGGGAGGGAGAGAGACATGCTCCACTGCGAGACAAAGACGAGAGACACCATCATCACTCTCAGGCACCCCCTCTCTCTCCCCTCCCTCCCCCTAATACACGTGACGTCACCGCCCATCCCGCCATCAGTGACGTCATTATATTTCCCAATTTACGTGATGTCGTCGCCCGACCACCACAAGCAGCCCCACTATATCTCCTAGTTCACGTGTCGCCACTAACCCTTCCTTCAGTACAGGCATACTGCCCCTTCCCTTATGCGGCATCACCATCCCTTTCCACCTCACGGGACGCCACCATCCCTCTTCCCACGGTGTCACCATTACTTCAACCACACGCTCTCATCTCCCACATTCTCATTATCCCTTCAACCACACCATTTCATCTGCTACAGTATTACAAATCCCATATAGTATAGTGTCGTCACACTCCTCACCGTCTCGCTCACCGTGATCAGATCGTAAACACTCCAACAACTCCATTCACCATTCTGACCCTCAACACTTCGCTACCTCATCCCTCACGTTGATAGTCATTGTTTGGTAATTTGAATTACAAGTTTAATTTTTTTAAATGATAACTTAAAAAGATTCTTATAAAATTACTATAACATAGATTTTAAATTTTATTAGCTTGTAATATATATCGTGCCAAGCAGGTCGCAATCCCAACCCATACCTCCCGCACCATCCAGTCAAACAATATCCCAATTTACTTTCATTATATTTTCTAGACACAAACATACACGCACGCACGGGTAGAGTCACTCGTGTGTGAGTCGTTCGTGTGTGGGTCGTTTGTGTGTGGATCGTTTGCTAGTTAGTCTTTAAAACAGCCTTCGCTCTCACTTCCTCATACTAACATCATCAGAGAAGTACCTCACACCACAAGTCACCTCCCTACCAACATCCTTCACCAAAACCCTCACATCACTCCTCCAGTACCGTCTCATAGGGCTTGGCTACACAATCAGTTGCCACGTATCGTGCTCGAGCACGTTTCGGATCAGTGTCGAGGCATATGGTCGGAACCTGGAGCTGACGACTGTTTGGCGGACAGACAAGGGGGCGTTTACACGGAACTAGCTCACCAACGATAACGGTCAGTGTGTAGGGGTCTACTGGGAGGAGTGGATCATGGCTCCTAGACAGAGAAGACGGAGAGCTGCATTGTTTATCTTGGCCGCTGGGATATCGATGAAAAAGAGAAACAAAACCCAGTGAATGAGTGAAATTGAAACGCAGTGAATGAGTGAAATTGTGGTCGCAAAACAAACTGTGGAGCTTATAACCAAATGTTCATTGAGTTGCAACGTACAAACAGAGAAGACGACGTCAAGCACTAGGTTCGGATGACCCCTGAGTTGTAGTACAATACTGTTATAGAAAGTGCGTCCATTTATATCCCGGACCAACACAAATATGAGAGACTTGATGATAAGTGCAGGATGATCACGACTTGAGGTTGTAACCCTCAGATATCTGGCCACAGGTGCAAGCTACGGAAGCCTCCAGTACACGTCACGAATCTCAAGCAGTTCCCTCACACATTATTATTCCCGAGACCTGTGATGTTATGTACAACGTTCTAAGGAATGAATACGTGAAGGTAAGCCATTATGTGGTCAACAACATCCAGTGGATACGGGTGTGCATGTACCCACAACTATAATGTATAATGATAGACTACATAGTTCAATCAGTTGTAGTGTTAACGTCTTTGTCCACTCAGATGCAGGTCCCTGGGAGGGGATGTACGCGACGCCATAGTGTCCACCATCGTTGGTCTAAACTGGTGCGCGCGCTTGGTGTGGCTGGGACCCGCGCAAATAACCACGCAACAACCCGCCTCCCACAAGTAACTACCGACCAGGGGTAGGTGCTTCAGTGTTGCTGTTTTTACGATCAGTGTCCGAGCACAGCTTCGATGCCATGTTCCGAAACCAAGCTGCGAAACTGATCGTGTAGCCGAGTCCTTTACACTCATCAACACTATACCAGAGCTCCTTACACGTAGTACCTCTCGCTGCATTAGCTGCCGCTGGTAAACCATTTATGAAACGGGAATTTTTTCTTCCTGTGTGTTATGAGTGGGTCATGGGTGTTACCGCGAAAATTAAAGGGTGTTTTAAGCATTTTTCTGAAGGGGAAGAGGAGTGTGGTATATGGCGAGACCTGTGTATGTAAACACACCAGATTGTGTGTTGCTCTCATCCCTCTGGTGATCTGGATGTCAGGAAACGCACATCAACGATTCATTATATTTCTGTGGTAGATAATTTCCTTGTCAGCCGATTTCGTTTCTTTGTTTCTGTATTTTGTCTCGTCTATTTTGTCACTTTCTCTAAAAAAAGATTCAACTGGCATCACAGTGGGAGCTCTGATGGATCACCTCACTGTGTATGCATCGTTTGGCGTCTGTCACACGAAGATACGGATATTCTCAGTCGTAACACCTTCACTCCGCAGGTGAGTCGGTGCTTGTCTGCGGGTGGGAAAAATAAGCACTTATTAATTGACGGCGCCCCTCTATCATCATGTCTGATGTTCCATTGTGACAGGTGTCCAGGATATGGTATCAACGCATCTTATGTTCCAGTTTCTCATGGGGTTATTATATTGGCGCCTTTACTTTTCTTCCATTTTATTCAGGTTTCAGCTCATAGTATACAATTCTTGTGGCTCATTGATGCACGAGTAATATCGAGAAGCATCAGTAATGCTGGCAGATTTCAATGCCACTGGATTGCCTTTGTTGCAAAACAAGAACAAACAGCCTAGATTGTCGGGTTTAAGAATACTGGGTGATCATATTCACACTGCAGTACCTTCCTGTTGACACTGACGGTAAGATGGGTGTTGTTGGCTCATTAGGGGTAGGTCTAATGGTTCGTCAGAGAGCGTTTATCGATGATGCTCGTGTCCAGTGATTTGTGTCCTTGACGTAGAGTGACTCCTTATCCTCCTCCCCCACCTTCCCCTTCCTGGAATTCCAAGACCCCCTCCTAACTCTTCCTTCCTGCAATTGTACTGTTTCCTCAGTTACTCCTGTGGCCCTTCCATGTTTTTACCTGATTCTTTGCCAGGGAAACTCTGAAACTGTCTCTCTCTCTCATAAGTGTACTTATGTTTCAGTTGGTCTTAAGGAAGCAGGTTTCAAAACTCTTCTCAGTCGTTTCAAAATTAATATTATTATTTCATGTATGTTGTTAGTTCAGCGTATCAAATCAGATAATGAAAGACAGCAAGATATCATATATACGACTGCACGCACCTCGTATATTTTTTCTCCGAACACATATTTGTATGTTTTTTATTTACATGCTGATAATTTGAGCAAACAACGCTGATATGTGTTTGTGTTTAGGAGAATTGAAAAATAACAGATCCATGATAGATGAACGCTAAATCATATGTTCCTTGTACACGTATATCCTTCGTTGTAATTTGAATGATGGAGTTGATGGCATGGCTCATCTCTCTAAAGCTGTGCAGGTAACCGGCGTATATTTGTACTTCGTGTGTGTTACATGTACTTCCCAGAACCAACGTGTCATTCTTTGGAAACGTTAATGTGCCTCTGAGCATGATATGTTTCTGTAGCGTAATGTACAGAGTAAGATATTGTATTGCCTTTTGTATGAAGAATGAGTGTAGTTTCGAATTTTGAATATGAATTCGAAAATTCGCAACATTTTGCTAATTACGTTGCGTGCTGTGCTTGACGAAGCTGTGTTGAAAAGCTGTCAAATTGTGACGTTGATGAGGTTCTCTTTTTTTCTTCTTTTCCTGTACGAGGCCACGCGAACAAAGGCCCAAAGATTTCCGTGCGTCAGTGACCAGATATTGCCTCCCACTGTGGGGTCGATTACTTGGTATTATTCGCTACATTTTGTCACGCAACTGCCAACGCCGTCCTCGGTGATTTGTCGACCCATCTGACGGTACGTTTTCTCGCTTTCTGCCTTTCCATGCATCTATCTATCCATCCACTAAATGGGAGTCTGTCTGAATGGGAGTACCTGGGATGGACAGATGATGATCCCTGACGAGGCTGCTTGCAGTTGTAATCTAAATTTTGGGAGCAACAGCAGGAGGCACCCCGTCACCCACCTCTCCCTTTGGCTTAGCTACCCGGAAAGAGGGAAAAAACAGAGAAAGCAACTTGTGGTGTAGAGGATATATACCGCAAATCTACATCTATCAGTATATTCGTTTATCTATCTATCTATCATCAGTAAGTCCGTCACCATTTCCTGGGGGAATAGATCGGAGGCATACGGGCATACTTGCATCTTTTCTGGGATTACTCTTTAAAGAACTGGGGAGTCCTATCTCCACCAGTCCCGCCCTCCAGGATACACAACACACTCGTCCATCTTATAGAACTCACACACACACACACACACACACCCGACCTTCGCCTGTAATGGCAACCCGAGAACGAAGCCAGACCCCGTGCCTGCCAGTCGGAATCTTTGCGCAGCAAGACCCAGGTTGTAGGTTAGCCGTGTTTCTCTGTGTTACATGGATGTGTGACTTGACGTTGCTCGAAAGACTAGCTTCTGTGGTAATTGGACTCTTGATTACGACAGTACGACGGTACGACTTTTGAGTATGAGGGTAGACGACTCTCTTTTACTTTTTCTTGGGAGGGGTTGGTAGACTATCTGGATATGATTGCGTGTCATATGATCTGATCCATAGGGATTAGGTCAAAGATTAGACCATCATACCCGATATCATTAGATCATGCTCAAGGATCGTACTCTCGTGTAAAAGGGTTGTATTGTCGTGCTAAAGAGGATGGGGTCTAGCACAGTTTGGCTGGCCTAATAGTGCCCGAAGTTGAGGTCTAACAACCTTACTGACTGGCTTAATTAAGCCCAGGATGGGGTCTAACACAGCCTGGCTGGCTTAGTGAAGCCCAGGATGGGGTCTACACAGCCTGACTGGCCTAAGTGACCCGGGGAATGGGGACTGTGATGCAGCCAGGTGAATGCCAACCAACCCTTCAAGTGCCACTCTGCCTCAAACCCTCACAGTTAACCAGTGGATGGCATTTCCCCCGTGGTTCACCTTGCTGGCGTAATATGTATGATGATGATGATTCTGTAAATCAATCTTTCATTATATATCTCTACCTGTTTTCCGTCCGATGTGTTGCCGGATGGAATGGAGAGAGAGAGAGAGAGAGAGAGAG
>JAUUDZ010041145.1:0-10726 GCA_032361705.1 Panulirus versicolor
CTGGGGGAGGGGGGTGCCATTTCATGTGTGGCGGGGTGGCGTCGGGAATGGATGAAGGCAGCAAGTATGAATATGTACATGTGTGTTTATGTATATGTCTGTGTATGTATATGTATGTATACGTTGAAATGTATAAGTATTGTATATGTGCATGTGTGGGCGTTTATGTATATACATGTGTATGTGGGTGGGTTGGGCCATTCTTTCGTCGGTTTCCTTGCGCTACCTTGCTAACGCGGGAGACAGCGTCAAAGTATGATAAATGAATAAATTAATATATATGATAGTATCTCACTCATATCTTTCAGTAGTCAAGTAGTATCAGGACAACTCTTGCTCAGAACGATGTTGTAAGCATCTGTTTAAGAAGAAAATTACTCTTATAAACAGTAAGTAAAAAGATATGTATGATTCACATGACCACGTCTTTAGCTCCATTTGTGTCTTTGTTAACATGCGTGTGCGTTTATGTAAGTGTAACAGCCCATTTTCATCGTACTGGGAGGAAGTCTACACTTTTTGGACACCATTTCTATCTTTATATACTATCATAAAACATTCTGAAAGTTCCCTATGTTGTCTGCACTCACAGTTCCATCACTTGGCTTACATTACATTTAAAAATTACTTCTCCATCTTTTCTAACAAGTATCTTGCTATGACGTCTGGTTGTCCCCCACCCAACTCCTTTTTCCTCTTGATTCCCTTCATTCATAGACTGTTCACTGTCGACACTGTTAAATGGATTTAGGAGCTTGAGACTGTGATCAAGGCTTTCTTCTTACGAAGCTCTTCCCTTACTGGGCACCATTATAGCCTCTAAATACCTACTCCCGTGCACCTTAGTTCTCTTATTTCTGGTACCACATTAGACCCTCCTTTGGAATTTCTGAATTGGGTATCTTAGTTTTCATTTTTCCATTTTTGCGATAATCACTGTCTAACTCAAACCTAATGTAGCTACAAACATTTTGTCAAACATCAAACTTATGTACTTATTTGCAACTCTTGCATCAACTAGTAGACAGTTTGCATCCTTACAGATTATCCTAATGTGCGGTCCAGGCGGTAGATTAGGTAGATCGACCGCTGAAGACCTTCCTCACACATATTCATGTAACTATCTGCTGCCTGAGTCTATATAGTCATATCGAGGTCTTCAATCGCTGTGCTTCATTCTCATTATTCTGAATTTCCGAAGGTGAGTCTTCATTTTCAGTTTATCAAATAACTCTGAGGCTTGTCTGAATCCCATCGTAAATTGGTGTAATTCTTGTTGTCCCTTATTTTGCTCTTGACCCCAGTATTACCCGCAGACTGATGCAGATATGGATCCAGTCCTTTTGGTAATTTGCTTACACAGATGCCATGTGACTCAGCCCTAGGGCACGCCAACGGTCACCCCAACCCACTTCGAGAGGCTCCTTTGTCATGTGTCCTCTGTTAGGTAAAGGAATTCAAACAGCAACAGATAACTGGGTCCTAACGAGGCTGTGTGTGAGAGCGGAAGAGATCAGAAACAGCAAATACCATGTTAAGAGTAGAAAGACGTATTAATGTTTCTATAAGAAAAAATCTGTAAACTTTTCATGTAACTAAGAAGGCGAAGATAATGTTCATCGAGTCTCTTTTAAAGTGTATTCACGGTACTGCTTTCAACTACTCTAAATGGTAAAAAATTTCATATGTTAACAATCCCATCAATGAAAAAGATACTTCGCTTTTGCCAACGAGTTAGATCAAAATTGTCGAAAACTTTCATAATTTTGAATACCCGTAAGAAGGATTCAGGATGATCTTCCTGCCCTCTTCTGAATTCTGTATAGCTGATTCTTCTTTGTAAGTATTAATGAGGAGGACCAAGCTTGGGAGGCGTATGGGAGCATAGAAAAAAGATGGTATAGACATTCCTGAGCTCAACTGGTAAGACACCTACTAATTTCAGTCGGCCGAGAAGGTACAGATGGTACCAGGAAGATATGAATACATTGCTGTCATGACTCAGTTTAACCGTCGTCTATAGTGACAAGAAGTTTGTACTCTCTGACCAACTAGAGGATGTGAGGGTCTAGTTTGATGTCAGGGGGCAGGATGTTGACTGCGCCTAGGTTAATGTGCATCATTTCAGTCTTGGTGTGGTTGATGGTGAAGTCGTCGACCGCATATCAGTCCTGAAGGCTGTTCATATGCTTAAAGGCACTGAAGTCAGGAGAGTTGTGGACAGTGATGCCGAAGGTAGAGTCGTCTGCGTACGTCCATGTGTGGTTTGTGTCCTACAAAGTGTAACTGGTAAGGATGAGGAAGCAGAGCGGCATCGTCGGGGTGCCCTGTGGAACACCGCATGTCAGGGGGTAGTGATGCCGATGTGGCTCCCCTAAAACGGACGGCTTGTGTCGCCGTTAGGAAGTCCGCCAGACACCCCCATAGTCCCAGGTCTATAGTTTTCATTATGATGTTATGATTTACTAATCAAAAGTCTTGGTGAAGTCTACGAAGATGAGTGCCACCGAGGTCTTGCGTTTCTCCACGTTGCGGTAAATGAAGTGTAGGAGGCTGACAAGGAAAATTTCGTATTTCCAAACTGATGAGGGTCTACTGAATCAGCAGTGTCATCATAGGCCCAAACTTTTGAATGTTAGACTGGGGATGGGAGTGATTGCAACAAGTCGTAAGTTGTTAAGAGACTCTGGGTTGGTGGATTTGGATAGAGGAGTGATAAGACGTTGGGTATTTAGATTGTTTGAGTGAAGCGTTAACTATGGCGGTTAGAGGTGTAGCTAATTCATGGAAGAAGTCCATGTATAGTATCATTGGAAGATCTGTGGGCGTGGCTGAGTGTTTGATTTTAAGGCGTTGAAAGTGGTTAGGTACTTGATATTCTTTAGTGTTCGTGGGGGGTGGGGTTGTTAGGTATGCTGGGACGGAGGGAGCCTGATGTTGAGTTGTCGTAATCGTTGGCATATATTGGCAAAGTGGCTGTTGATTTAGCGTGCTGCCTCCTCACTGCTAAGTTGTTTTACACAAGGTAAGGGGGAATGAGCTTTCGCTCGGCACAGCCAGTTAGTTCTATTACTCTATCATACCACTGACTCACGTCGACCTGCTTTAAATGCTGCATCTTATCTGGTTGATAGGCATTCTTCGCGGCTCGTACTTCGCGTTGCACTTTGTCGCCCAGGTTGCTTGTAGAGGTTGGTGTTGCGACTGCTGAACGCTTGATTCCCAAGTTGCATAAGTCGCCTGATGCGGTGCCACAGCTTGGGATTTTTTCCCCTGATCTTGGGATCTCAGACCGAGCCTTGGGATCTTGGACTTTTTATCAAGAAATATTGTCTTTATTGGGATGTTTTGTTCAAAACAATATTGCCTAATTATATGGAAAATGAGTACTACGTGGGTGAACAGGGCATGAGTACTACGTGGGTGAACAGGGCAGGAACTAGACGGGTGTATACAGAGGATGACGACGGAACGTCTCTCTCAGTTGTCAACAACTTGTCAGTCAATCTGTGATTTAAGGATCAGGATGATAAACACTTGTTCAGGGGCTTGAATTGTCGCCTGTCGCTACGTGGAAATGAGTAATCAATAGGCTAGCGGTTCTGAAATCATTAAATAACGCTGGACGAAGAGGACAGGAACTGGACGTTTAAATGTACGAGATGTCAGGTCGAGGGAAAATTGAAAACAATCTCGTTACGTTAGCCAGTCTTTGGAGGTAGCAGGTGGAGTACACGCATGTTTGGAATATCCGTGTCGATCCTTCTTTTCATTTTTTCTTTTATCTTTGATCCGCCACCATGAGTAATCGAGAGGCGAGTGGTTCTGACACTCCTCTAGAAAAGAAAGTTAAAGTATGGTATCAAAAAGCGTTAAAAGTGAGAGGACTGAAGCTGAAAACCTGAAAAGTTGGATGAAGCCTCACCCAAAAGATAAATACGCGGCTGTATGTATAGTTTGTGATACTAACCAGAAAATCTGTAACTAGTCAGCTCTCGTTGTTCAAAACGTTTCTTCAGAATATGTAAAGGATTTTAATGCCACGAAAAACGCTTTAAGTATTGAGCAACTTTTGAAGAACTGTGAACCAGACCCACAGAACACATTTGTAAAAGGAGAATTCTTGCTTTTCAGTTTTATGAAACACCATTTACTCAAGCATACCACTTGGCAGAGGTCATGAAAAACAAGTGTTTCCAGACAGGAGCACAACACAAAGCATGTAATACCGACGAAGGTTTGACGTTATCCAGGACGGCATTAATGACATGGAGGGAGCACGAAATGCTTACGAACTGTGTAGTGAAATGTGCTCTCACTTATCATTGACGCCAATACAGTCTCCCAAGCCTTTGCTCTGGTGGTAAGATCTTTTGATGAACAAAAGTTAAAAGCAACAGATATACTCTTAGATACGGTGGAGATGCAAGCGCAGAGGGAATTTACAGGGCAGTTAAAAGATATTTTCCAAGGCTAGACAAAATTCCAGTGAAAATATGATAGCCTATGCATGCGATACTTGTTCCATTCTGCTTGTAGTTAACCTCGAAAAAGATGTGCCATCTGTGCTGGGGTGTGTCTGCCACTCCTTTGCACTTTGCTCAAGCCACGCAAGCGGCCGACTCCCTCCATGGCTTGAAGCTTTAATAAAGGATGTGTGTTGTTACTTTTCATGGAGTAGCAAATGACAACGCCATTCTTTTCCTTAAGAGGCAGTTCACCTTGCTGAGCACAGGGTGGTAAAGCTTTCACTAACGTGTTGGTTCTCAATGGGAAGAGTAATGTCTAGGATTCTGGAGCAGTGGGTTTCCTCAAGTTTGTTTCATTCCAAGGAGAGGTTAGGACTGATAAAGCTGATGGAGCTGGAAGTATGAGTAAAACAATGACAACACGCAGGACTAAACATATGCTACTTTTGCTGACCTAAATACTTGGCAAAGTTGATCAGATGAGTGTCGAGTTGAAGTCACGTTAACGTTAGACTCAGGACTTTGTTTTCCACCATTTCCACTGTGTGCCGGGATTATTCGTGGCATGTTTGTCAGGGACAGTGTTAACCAGTCTCAAAAACTAGCAACCATCGATCTTTGTAACAGAAATTTGTACAAAAAAATTTCAGCGACCTCAGTCTTCGGGGAAGGAGTGATGGAATATTAGTGAGAGAACCACTCGAGCCGAATGAACTAGAGATTTCGTAATGACTGCCAACGCTTCGTGGTAAAATTGTCTGCACAAGGCAAGTGACGATTCACTTTTGAAGACGGTGTACTTTCAATGTTGCCAGATGTAGATCGAAAAGAAACTCCTTTCATTCAAAGATATTTAGAATCTGTTGCAGAGTCTGCAGCTCCTTTCCCATCACTTGAAGAAAAAAGAAATGGAGATAACAGATGAACTACAGTGACAATGGAGAGAGATCTTGTGTAAGCGAAGGGTTTGATCCTTGAAAAGTATGATCTGATACCCCAGCTTCATTCTGGTATGATCTGCGACCCGCAGAAGATAGCAATGGATCCACAACGTTTGAACTTTTATCGGTATTCATTTTTTTTTCTTTTAGCTCTACCGCATACGTCCGCTTGTTTTGAGAGTGTGTTCTCAAAGATCAACTGATTCAAAACCAAGCAAAACAACAGACTCCAAGTCGCAACAGTTGCAAATCGTCTACTTGCAAAGCAATTTATTTTTCGACAAGGTGTCCCTTGCTACGGGTGGGAACCATCAAGTTTGCTTGTAATGGGTGTTACAAGTGGACATTGTTACCATCGGCTTACGGATATTTGATCACTGGCATGGCAACTCTGCACGGAGGGGAAGAATTAGTTGCCATTGACGATAAGAATGATGATCTTTCGCTTGTTTTCCTTCAGTAATATTTCTTGGGTTTGACAAGTGCTCTTTGTTCAGCAATTAACTATGAAATTCTTATCGACATAATCTTTTTTTCTCTCAATTATTTACATCTTAGGATTTCTGGGAATTTTGGTGCTACTAATCTTTGGAAAAATAAAAATTTTCAACTGGCAACATTGGCCGGTAGGTGATCGAGGGAGCGTCGGCCGGGGCCTACGTAGTTATATCGTCTTCTGTTGGTAGGCCTGGCTGCAAGCTTTGTGATGCTTCTCCCACATCATCTCTGGTCACCTCAGTCCAGTGATGAGGTGTTATCCACCAACCAAAGTTTCTCATCACTAGTCAGTAAGTGGCTGATGAGTTTTGGCGTCTGCCCGTTTTTCGTAGATAGTGGGGGCGGGGAGACCACAACACTCATAAATGAGGACTGCGTCCATGAGGGAGGGGCAGGAGGGGGGATCAGGTGGTAGGTAGTGGTCAGCCATATTGGTAAGAATCAGGTCAAGAGTGATTTGATTATGTGTGGGAAAGGGAACAATCTGAGATAGATGTAGTTGTTCTTGGAGGATAGTGGTGTCATTAGAATAAGGGTACCTCGTCCTGAGTGTGTCACATATGTGGGTAAGGTACGTACTCTACAAGTGACTACCCTGGTTAGGGAAGCGTGGCGGGTGTTAGACCACCAAGCAAACGTTGGTGCCAGTCTGGCGTGGGTGTAAGGTGGGCGAAACCTTAACCCAAAACACCTCCATATCCTCACGCACGTTAAATGTCAGCTGAGCTGGATGTATTGTTTACAATGATTTTTTTTATTTATTTACCGCAATCGTAATGCATATACTTTCTCCTACCATGTTTTTTGAACTTCACCACAATCGCATTGCATATACTTCCTCCTAGCACTCGGATAGGAAATTAGGTCACGTTCTTCCTAGTTTTATCGAAAAGATTTTTAGTAAGTTGAATCAGTGTTGGCAGGAGCATCCTTAGACACAACAAGGAGACATGACAGAGACACAGCAGACTACTCACCTGCAGTCTGGACTTGATGACGTCGATGGGGTAGGTGAACACCCAGGAGGCAGCGCCCGCGGAGCCTCCAGCGAAGAGGACAGCGGCGGGGGACACATTGCCGTCCTTGCTCGCCAAGGCTCGAGTCAGGTACTCGTAGGTCAGGAAGTAAGAGGCGAAGCCCGGTACCTGCCGCAGACACAAACACATCAGGTTAGGTCTAGTGGTGACTCCAGCAGGGCTGAGTACTTGAGGGTGACATTCCTCTCATAAAAGTAACATTATCCTTTATGATGTAACTATCAGCATTTAACGCCTTGAGATCGGCCGTCGATTCTTGATGATAGCCCAGCGACCCATGAACTTAAAGGCACGATCCTTTGGTATAATGACCTAATCCTTTAAGGTTCAGGTCAAAGGCCGGGATATGGTACCCAAGTGCCCTGCCGTCGTGTTCAAAGGTCGTTTCACCGTCCTCCAGAGTTTGAATCAGTGGTCTACACAGCTCGTCATTCACTTTCCGTCTACAGTCACTTTCACTTATGAAATATTTGATTACCAAATGATCGTTCTTATTATCATGGCCTTATTTTTGTAAGTATTCATATGAAGATCATATCATGGGGTAGGTGGAGGCAAGCACAGTGTGTACAGTGGATACATAGTGGAGGGTGTCAGGCCGGCCTTTGACTGAAGAGAGCCTTTATAATGTTGGCCGGAGCTGGGGGTAGAGGATAGTGATGCTGTGTAAAGCAAAAAAGGGGAGGAAGTATTTAGAGAATACCTGAGATACAAACTCATATTTCATCACTGTGTGGAAGACTTACATCTCTGTAGATAGTGATGAGTTGTCCCCTGAAGAGTCCCCTCCAGCCGTCCATGGTGTAGATCTTCCTGAGGCAGTCCAAAGGGCTGCTGTAGCTGGTGCAATTGCTGACGGTGGTGGAGGAGGAGGCAGCGGTAGACAGACACTTGACACTCGCCGCGGAGGCTTCTGTCTGCAGCTGGACTCGGGTCTTCACCAGTTCCATAGGTGACGACACAAAGGACTGGAAGAGGCCGGCTGTGGCTCCGCACAGAACCTGGGACCTAAGGTGGGTAAGGGTCGTGACTTAGCTCCGGCGGGATGATAGCTCTTGTTACTACGACCCAGCTCATCCTCTCCTGCCGTACCTACCCGTTGACCCACTGACTCTCGCAAGACAACAGAGGTTGGGTGACAACGGTAACCCATTAACGATAAAGAACTGACAACAGTAACAGCAACAACAGATAAAGGCCTGACCTTTTAAAAGTCTAAGGTTACGCTAGTATGCCAAAGGGTCGCACTCTCGTATTCCAGAGGTTAACAGTGCGATGGATAATCAACAGCTTGACATAGAGTTCCTTTAACTCTGATGGTTTGATTAAGTATAAAGAATGATAATAATTAACCTCATTCATTGTTATATTAGAACTGCTAACGTGTGGTAGAACACTGTAATACCCATCATGACATCCACAAGCCCTTCCTCATGCATGTCGTGTACATAAAGGCTGTAGTCTTGCTCACCTGAGGGAATCTGGATCCTTAATGTGTTTGGACATGTTACCGTGGACACCGAAGACAATGGCATTGACGAAAGCCACTCCTGCCATGGGCGATGACATGCCCTTGTATAGGCCACGGACCTGTGCGTAAAAGGCAGGGGTTAAAGCTCATGAAAGTAAGTTGGAGGTGAAGGTTTGTGGTAACCATGGCGGACGGGAAAGTCTCGCCTGGCTAAAGTGATAATGAAACATTACAGGTGTCGTATCAGATACGACCATATAGACGTTTCAGTTTTCATCATGAGACCCCGAGTGTAAGGAGCCGGTAAGAAGTGAAGGCTTGTTATGTAAGACCAACCAGCAGCCTCGAGGAAACCTACCGACTCCTTCTTGATGGTGTCGGTGATGCAGTGCCACGTCCCCCTGTAGCGCGGGTTGTTGAAGTCTTGCGTCTGGATCCGCACCTGTGGAGGAAGACCAGGCGTGTGGTGAAGCTGGAAGACGACAAGCGGTACCAAGTGACAAAGGATATTTAGAAAAGAAATGATGAAAGTACATAGAAGCTGCTGTAAGTTTACATTGGTTCATACTTATTCTCGAACTTCACCAGGCCGGACGCTACAGTGAAGTTAGGTAAGCACAAAAAAGTGGCCTGGCAACAAACGGGTTCCAAGAAGGACGCCTGGGTCTTGAGGCTGTGTTTGTAAGGAGAGCATCTGGACGGAAGCTATGACCATTCTTCTATGTTAAGTACAACCATTTCGTTTTTATTGTCTCATTTTCATACTGATGATGACACAACTTTCCAACACCAGTTGGTTGAAGGTGAAGATAAGAATTTGCGGTTACAGGGACACTTGGCATCCACTGGAGGTGGGTTGCAAATTTTCCACTAGGTTTCGTGCACATAAACAGAGGGTCGGAGGTTGACGTTTGAATATTTGGAGTCAATGATCATGTAGCGGAATAATAATGATAATGATAAAAACATGGCAGTGAAGGTGCTAATTTTTATTATCTATGCTTCGCCATGTACACGACCTGCGTGCCTCTCACAAGGTTCTAGAAACGCCACAGCTGAAGCACAGTGCTGGGGGAATGCAAGGTACGGTCAAAACAGCAGCTGCTGTGGTATCTCCGAGTGTGTAGGGTTGTACACACCTGAGTCTTGGTCTGGCTGACCCGGGTGTTCGTGTGGCCTGGGAGCGACAGCACAGATCGTAACTGGTGCATTCGTCTTAGAAATGGACCGTATTAATTTGGATTTTGCATAAGCACCGACTGAGGTCCCGTGTGATGAATTATTATTTGAAATGAAAAGTCATGGAAGGTAAATAGACAGATGATGAGATATTTACATTTGTATGTCATCTCCAAAAATGGCCGATGCAAATGCCAACGGGTTGGTGTACCGCTCCCGTTTTCTTTTTCGTACACATGAAACTAAGACTTCTCTAACGCGACATCAGTGTTATATTATCAAATCAAAACCGTGGTAGCCTGGCATACTGTTCGAGTCTCAACCTCGCAGACATCCGTCTTTACAGACAGTGAAATTTATTTCTCGTATGGAATCCACAGGTTATTTCCTTACCTCCCCGTAGTTCGTAGGAAACTTCCCATTGATTTTTGCCCCTTAGAAACAATTATAAAAAATAAAAACAATTACAAAACCAGATTTATTGTTTATATATCAGTATATCACAATGACTTCTGATTTGTTTGTTGATATCTATATACGTCAATATATCAAGTTTGTTGATATCTTTATACGTCAAAATATCATGATGACTTCTGGTATTTCCTCATGTCAATTTCCACAGTATTAAGCAAGGATTTCCTGATAATCTGTACAAAGTTATGACCATCTGTGTTAGCCATGATGGTTTCCGAGAACTTCCATTTTCTGAGCAGCGAATGGAAATTTCCCGTGATGAGACAGCCTTGATCTCTTGCCTAGGAAGGTGTGTGTAACTTTACTGCAGTCTTCAGCATGTAATAACACTTTCTCATGGAATTAAAGGATACTTATATGTAACTGGTAATGTTTGCCGAGAATTAAAGTCACAGTTCCCGATCTGATACCTTATGATACCTTATGGTAACGGAGTTATGACATTGAAATCTAAGAGTGTAAAATAGGATATCTAAGGTCTTTAATTACTGATGCGTTTTTGTTTTTTGCTCACTCACAGCAAAGACGAAGAAAACGACGTAGAAAAGTTTAGGTGGCGCTTCTGAGTGGCTTAGAATAGTGGTCCGATACTTAGCCCCGCCCATCTGCCCGGGCTCGGCCAACCACAGCTTAGTCTTCAAGACTGCATTAAGGGTT
>JAUUDZ010041156.1:0-10726 GCA_032361705.1 Panulirus versicolor
TATGTAAACCATCAGTTCATCCTGCCTTATGTAAACCGTCAGTTCATCCTTCCTTATGTAAACCGTCTGTTCATCCTTCCTTATGTAAACCGTCAGTTCATCCTGCCTTATGTAAACCGTCAGTTCATCCTTCCTTATGTAAACCGTCAGTTCATCCTGCCTTATGTAAACCATCAGTTCATCCTGCCTTATGTAAACCGTCAGTTCATCCTTCCTTATGTAAACCGTCTGTTCATCCTGCCTTATGTAAACCGTCTGTTCATCCTGCCTTATGTAAACCGTCAGTTCATCCTTCCTTATGTAAACCGTCATTCATCCTGCCTTATGTAAACCGTCTGTTCATCCTGCCTTATGTAAACCGTCAGTTCATCCTGCCTTATGTAAACCGTCATTCATCCTGCCTTATGTGCTCCCGTCATCGTCCAGTCCGGTGTTGGTGCAAGTTGAGCCGCCAGGATGTTCACATGACCTCCTGTCTCCCCCACGTGACGTGGTCTGGCTTCATCTGGTGACGTGTGTGTTACCCACATGTGACCTCCTCTACCATGCACTGTCCGCTGGTTCCCCGAACATTACGTACCTCAAAGAACCTTGTGTCACGGGGTTCAGAAACATGTCACCGGAATTCCATTTTCCGGTTACGTCTTATCAAACTGTTTAGCTCATTATTGTTGTGTCCCTCGTCCCTACCTTACCCCTAGGTTGGAGTTCCTCTCTGATGATATCTTATGCAGACTCAGACACAAGCTGATCACTGTTCCTTAGTGGGACATCCAGGTCGACTGCCTCCCGTCTGCCTCTCGTGTGGTGAACAACATGATAGCAAGGCAAGTGTTGCTGTGGTCCGTCTTCACAGTAATGGTTCCATGATTCTCTTTTTCCCAGTGAATCTCTGTTCTCCCAGACAACGTCCTTATGGTTACCATCCCACACCATCAGAACCCGTCCATCACCCACCAAGCAGGGCTGCTCTGGTCCAGCAGCCTGGTTGCTTCAGTTATTAATTTAATATTTGATCCAGTGCAGCTAATATTATCGTGGAGTTCCACACTACAGGTCAGAGAACTGGGTTGGTCGTATTACAGTTGTGTTCCACCTGACATACACACTAGTCAACCCCACCTCCAACACAGCTTACGTCATTTCTGATCAGATGCCAGACTCCCTCCTTCAGTGTCGCTTCCCTCCACCTACGCCGCCCTGAATGCTGAAGGAGACATCAGAGGTAGCTCAGGGTGTAGGCCGGGGTCTGGACACCACTGTTGTAGGGTGTAGACACACTGGGTGTAGATGAGACCCAGGTAACCTGCTGAGGGTACAAGTGGATGACGTGGTCACTAAGAGTAGACACCCCGAGTCATGCATGACCGGTCATTAGATCGCCTACGACCTAATTTTTTCCAGTGCGTCATGACTGTATATAATGAACCAAGCCTTTCTGATGGTGTTGCGAAAGACCAGCACACACACACACACACACACACACACACACACACACACACCTAATGACGGAGGTGACCAGATCTGGCCGTGGGAGGCACAGATCTGTGGCTGCCCTACACTGATTGTACTGCAGCAGGAGGTTACAGGCACTGCAGCAGGAGGTTACAGGCACTGCAGCAGGGGGTTACAGGCACTGCAGTAGAGGGTTACAGGCACTGCAGCAGGGGGATTTCATCGTAAGATGTTTCCCTCTCGTTCTCCTCTGTTGCAGCCCACACAGGCTTATTTCGCAATGTATGGTTTTTCTTGCATTTGTTTTCCTGCCGAGTATTATCGTCGGAGGGAATGGTGGTGGAGGGTGGGCGGAGGCCGTTCTTACGGCTTTATCATCTTCTCAAACACTTAGATTTACAATAAAAATAACAGTTGAAGGAAGTAAGTTATATGCAGATGAACTAACCATGGAGCAACTGGACTTGTGTTCTGTCTGAGCCATGTACGTCTCCGTGTCCCTTGTTTTCTGACACCAAACCAGGTCTCCTGTGACGAGCCTCTGCTGGCGAGAGAGGTCCTCTGGCCAGCCAAGCGTACGTGTGAGGCGGCGGGTGGCTGGTCGCAGGACTGAACATACCAAGAGCCATTCGCTCACAGGTGAACATCACCTCTCCATACTCTAACTCGGCTCGTAATTTTATGTTAAAAGAACAAAATAGACGATAAAATTAATGGCAGGTATGATCACCACACCGCAGGCAACGTAAACCTCCTGTTGCTCCACTAATTGTGGAAGAAGGATCAGTGCAAGGCTGACCCAGCAAAGAGACTAGGAGCTCGGCTGACCCAGCACAGAGACTAGGAGCTCGGCCGACCCAATACTCGGTCATGACACTTCGCAAACAGGAGAGGAGCAACGGGAAACCCGTTAACATAAAGTTTGAATTAATGTTTTTGTTACTCAGGACTGTAGGTATCCGGCCATTATCTCCGCTTCACGTCAGGTCTGGAAAATACTTAACCGTGTTAATAATGATTCCATGACCAGCTCAGTATCGTAATATAAGGAGCAACACACACTCACATGACCAGATTATCATATTCATACCTGAATGTGATGAATCATTTCATACATACTTGGTTGATAGTGAAAACGCGGAATAGTTTCATTTTTTACCGTGTTTAGCCGGCGGCGTGGGGTCCTCCCGACGAACACTTTCCCTGGCGCACAACACTAACACAGAAGGTCAACGGACTGTCTGGCCATACTTCCAACCCTTCCACCCAGACACTCCAGGTCACTGACTGATATTTTGCTCCACCACACCTGGGGACGTCACCACATCTAGGGACATCACCACATCTGGGGACGTCACCACACCTAGGAACGTCACCACATCTAGGGACGTCAACACACCTGGGAACGTCACCACATCTGGGGACGTCACCACACCTGGGGACGTCACCACACCTGGGGACGTCACCACGCCTGGGGACGTCACCACATCTGGGGACGTCACCACATCTGGGACGTCACCACATCTGGGGACGTCAACACACCTGGGAACGTCACCACATCTGGGGACGTCACCACACCTGGGAACGTCACCACGCCTGGGGACGTCACCACGCCTGGGGACGTCACCACATCTGGGGACGTCACCACACCTGGGAACGTCACCACATCTGGGGGCGTCACCACGCCTGGGGACGTCACCACACCTGGGAACGTCACCACATCTGGGGGCGTCACCACACCTGGCAGAGTTGCTATACAAGTATATTTAGTGGTTTTCTTATCATCTATATTGTTGATGAACTTCCTCAGCTGGTCATCCATGACATGGATCAACCTTGGGTAATTATCAAGTGTTCATATATACAGGATGGGAGCTCTACACTCGTGAGACCCCGCCTCTTATCTTGGCATCTTTGTCATGCAAGTTTCTGAGTTTACCAATGGTGATTGTATCTACGTCGTCTTGGCTTAAGTTGTCACATAAGTCTACAACCGTTGCGACACCAATGTTACCTCACCTTCCATTGTACAGACGACTGCACAAAGGGAGGTCTGGATGGCCCTGAGGCTTTACCTGGAAGGCTCCTCTTTCGTCTAATGATGAGGCACAGAAAGTACTTTTCCCTCACGAGTCTCCGGTTCCTCTACTCACATGATGTTCCCTGCACGGTACCGCCTCCCTACACGTCATTCACCTAATTTTCGCTTACGTCCTTTTCATCTAGTTTTCCTCCGACACAATAGAATTATTATATGTTAAAGTCGTCATGGCCTCTTAGAAATCACTATGAAATTGTAATGTCAGCCAATCTTTCTGCTAAAGTGAGCAGAGTGAGGACTTGTCTCCTCTTCTTCGTCTCTGTCATGTCTGGTAACATTGTCGTTACATTTCTCTGGACCTTCCCCTGTGTGGCTCAAGCCAGGGAACCAGACGGTCGCCCTATACTCCAGCTTGTGGCCAATGTCGGTCATGTGAAGCATCTCATCGTCCACGTGCTCGAAGGCAATTCTTACAGTGACTACAGTACAGTCTGGCGTCCCCCTCCACGTGTTCACCTGCTGACAACTCTGTCTTGATGTCATCTTATGATCCCTGTCGTAGTATTGATCTTGAAAGTTGTTGTGTTCAGTATGATATCTTCGTCTGGTCTGTTTACACCTCTTCCCGTCTTCATGAAGGTATTTCCCAAAGTGAAATTTCATTAGCCTATAGTGCTGTTACTTCCCAATACTACGAGACGTCATGGATCGTGGACAAACATATTCACGTGTAAATCCACTACGTATAATGTTCATGAATCAGAAACAGTAATGGCCCCAGCACTGAGCCCTGACACACCCCACCTCCTACCCTCAGCCAGTTTGAGAAGGTCTTCGTGACGTGTGTCGTGTCTTCCCCTCCACTCAAGTCCATGTGTGCAGTGCTACCCTAACTCCAGCTCAGACGTCTTGCCACAACATCATCAGTCATCTGTACGTAACACTGTTAAAGGTCATGTGGTCGTTGAGCCACTTACACACTGCCAGCTTTCCCTTCCTCTAGGCTGTTCCATATTCTGTCTTAGAAATGCTTCACGTTCTTCACACAAGATGTTGTGTCCTCCTGGTCCATGTTGTGTCCTCCTGGTCCATGTTGTGTCCTCCTGATCCATATTGTGTCCTCGTGATCATATTTGCTGCCTGATTATTTTCTCTAGTACGCTGCAGGTAATGGTCGACAGTCATCCTAGTCTGTGTGGCTCAAGGATGCTCCACACCAGCGTATACCATCTCCTTCCTCAGTTTTGTGATCATGGCACAGATGGTGACACATGCTCTCATCACGCTACTACATCAATCATGGAGTAAAACAAATGAGGAGAAAACACTATCTTTATTACTTATATCTGAAAAGAGTAACGCTAGTTGGTAATGCTAGTGGATAACAGTACTGGGTAACGCTAGTGGATAACTGTAGTGAGTAACGCTAGTGGTTAACGCTAGTGGGTAACGTTAGTGAATGTGAAAATGATAAAACCTTATCAGTCATTTATCATCCTATGATGATGCTATGAGTAGCACCAACTTCAGGATTAACACCATCAACTTAGATTCAGCAAGACAAACAACATGTTGTCCCGTACCACACACAGGAGATCTGGTACCAGCACGGGAGGTGGTTATCACATTGATCCAACCTGTAGACATGAGAGGAGCACTTGTCTTGCGCTCTGAAGAAACATGAGCACGTCTGGAGGGTGAGCAGCAGCTGAGACATGGAGGAAACCTTCATGGACGTTGTGTTGCTACACTAGTAACACAATGATGGCCTCCTCCCGCTCTGTGTGTTGCTACAGTAGTAACACAATGATGGCTTCCTCCCGCTACGTGTGTTGCTACAGTAGTAACACAGTGATGGCCTCCTCCCGTTCTGTGTGTTGCTACAGTAGTAACACAATGATGGCCTCCTCCCGCTATGTGTGTTGCTACAGTAGTAACACAATGATGGCCTCCCGCTATGTGTGTTGCTACAGTAGTAACACAATGATGGCCTCCTCCCGCTATGTGTGTTGCTACAGTAGTATTATTTGTCCACTACATACATGATGGATGCAGTCTTGTCTAGATATCATCAAATATATCTACCCAGGTGATCATCATGTACAGACGTTCCTCCTGCACACGATGCAAGTGTCTGCAACACTTCCTGAAGAAGATGTGCAGCAGCCACACTAGTCTGGCCTGGTGTTGTAAGCACCAGTCATGGCCAGAGATTTATGGGAAAATCAAACAATGTTTCCATCAAGAAATAACATACATAGCAACATTGCTGGAGAACACAGTCTGAGACTTGTGTTTTACACACGAAGATCTGCTCATGAAATAACACGAACAACGTCCATATAGCCGAGCCTCGGCTGGCATGTACCGCGCGGACCACAGTTGGACCACGACTGACGAAAGAAGACCCTCCGTACAGCAGCAGGGATGACACCCCTCAACCTGGGCATCACAAGGTCGTAAGATGAAATATTAAAATCATGAGACGAATAATGGCGGTGTGCGGGTCACTGGAGGTCACACATATACAACGATTGGGATGCTAAAACAAGTGAGCCGGAGTCTTGAACCTACGAGGCAGTCAAGTGGAGGTCATGGGTCATGACCTAACACGATACCACAGGAAGGGGAGAAGGGAGACATGAACGTATAGGAGGAGAATAAAGGAGGAGACACAAGGGCTACGACATATTCAGGTCTGAACACCCAGGAGGGTGAGAGGCGTGCAGGCCATAAATCAAACTGGATCGTTTAGGTATAAAGGGGGCGACGTGTCATCAGTGGGATGAAGGAGGGGATATTGAAGCGGTCAAGGGAAAACACGTCATAATGTGGGGGTGTCAAGTGCGGATGGTGGGGCCCCTGTGTGTGTTGACCAGACAACTAGTGAGGGAAGTGAGCAATGTAGGTTCTGCCAGTGTCTTGTGATGACGGTAAAAGTAATATGTTTAGATAATGATTATATAGTGAGAGGCCGGGAGGGCTACCACGCACGTCTCCTGCTTATCGTAAAAGTTACTTGAGAGGGAAAGGCGCGGTGTGTGTGGGGGGGGGGGGGTAAAGCCTTTCCTCCTGTATCATCACTTTCAACAGTTAAGAACTGAGGACACGGGGGTGGACTGAGAGAGAATGTTTCCCGCCAGGTACAGTCGCCTGGATCAGGTCTTACCTCGACTGTACAGGAAAAAGTAAACAGGAATAAGAAGGGGAAACATGCACATGTATGTGGGTCGTCACGAGGGCTCGAATGCTGTCATGTTTGAAACACCCTCACTAATGTTCCAATATTTGGTACCGCTCCTCACTGTTCCTGTAGTGATCTACACATTACATATATCACATGCAACGGTTACCGTACACACACACACACACACACACACACACACACACATACACACACACACACACACACACACATACACACACACACACACACACAACTAAGAACTCCATTGGCCTTAATTTTAAGTTTGCTATATGACTCAACACTTTGCAGACACTCTGTTCCCTTAGTCACCGGAGGAACACAGACCAGAGAAACACAGACCAGAGAAACGCAGACCAGAGGAACACAGACCAGCAGCAGCAGCACAGACCAGCAGCAGCAGCACAGACCAGCAGCAGCAGCACAGACCAGTTCCTCGTGATGGGAAAGAAGTGTAGAAAAAAGTTGGGTTTCCTCGTGTTATTGTGACATCGACCAAGTGACCTGAAAAGTTTTGGAGTCTGAGAGACGGAAATACTTTCATGTGTTGTAGGGAGCGGCCAGATGACCTGCTGCTGGCGGTGGCGCACCTGAAGTGTACCCAGGTCCTCGCCTTTCACTTTCCAGCAGAGATGAATCATGATGGGTCACGCTGTGCCTGCCCTGCTACACTGGCATGCATCAACTTATCATTTTACATTTACTACTTAGAAAGGAGGAATATTTTGTCATGCATCAAGCCTCATGAGGTGTGGGAGGGAAGGCCGAGGCTGCGGGCCAACACCTCCTCATCTCCCTCACAACGGCTGTGAGGAATATGTTGGCCATAGTGTTGCTTGTGCTTGGCAGGAGAGACATCAAACATGGATCATCAGGTGGTAGCTGATGATGGTGGAGGTGTGGTGACGGTCGATCACTGACCCGACCGTCCACTGGTCCACCATAGACTGGGACGACCCAGAGCTGGACCTTACCGAGGAACTATGATGCATCCCACGAGTGGGATCCCAATAGCAAGATCCCACCAGAACAATAGTGTTGGTCAGCTGGGGTGAGGAAGGTTCGGAGGGCCAGCCAGCCTCACGGGTCGCCCACCATCAGTTCCTGTCAGTTTAGTTTTATTTCCTGCTGGTGAGGTGGTCCCCAGGTGGTCCCCAGGTGGTCCCTAGGTGGTCCCCAGGTAGGTCAGGGGTCAAGATGATAAAGTCATCACCAGAGAGATCGTCAGATAGTGAACACCTGAGGACGAGGCTGACGACAGATGACGTGCTGACTGCAAGACTCAAATGAGACTTTCTTTCGGTTGAACAGGCCCACGAGCCAGCGCTGCCAGTGTCCCTCATCATGGGACCGTACCAGGTCGTGGCCACAACAAGAAACAATAACAGCCCAAGAGGGATGACTCTCGCCTCACTGTACACTAGTGGTCGCACTTCTGTGGCTCGAGGTGTTAGTGAGGTTATACATACATTACCCGCCCGGAGTGACGCCTTAGTCCTTGACAAGTGAGCGGTCCGGCCAGGAACACTCACCATTACATTCAGATGTACCAATTCACCAGGAACAATGTAGGTAACAAGATTCAGCCGCTGGAGGTGTGCTACTTACACCGACCAGAGGACGTCAAGCACATGAAAAAACTCACCAGGAGAAAACCATTACATTCAAAATCAACATCGAGACTTATTTTGCTCTCTCATTACGTCGCATTAACCCGAGTGTTCCTTCAACGGTTCTCTTGTGATCACGACAGCCACAGCTGGCTGTTCTCCAGGTGATGTGAGGTGGAGGAAGGTCCCCGAGGGTGATAACATGGTGGAGGTGAGGCCGGAGTGTGTGGAGGTGTTACCTTCGTCAGCAGTCTCCTGCAGGAGGACGCTGCTGACCACCTGGGATCCTCCCTCACCTCCAAACCACACGTGAGGTTAGCCGGCGTGACGCTAATGGTTCTCCGTCACAGTACACGCAGCCTGGTGCCCCAGACAGCGGGAGTCTCGCTACCGTATCTCTACAACGATACAACAAGACCAAACACCTATTAACCATGAGCGTGACGGACGGTTCCACCCTCCACACCTTCCTCGTCACAGTGAAAGTGACATCGTCATTTCACTGTTTTTACTTGTGATGCCGCCCCAAGGTCTTCCACTTCCCGCGTCCGTCTTCATCTTGCGACCATTGTTATCGTATTGGGGTTATCTTATCTCCCAGCTCGAAGCCCACGACGCATGGATGCCCTCCTCGCGCCTGGAAATGCGCTTCGTACATTTGATCCTCGTGGCGGTAACTGTGGCGACTGACCCCCAGCAGGAGGACCACCTACCACTGATGCATGGCGGCTCAGGCTGCTTGTGGCGCCGCCCTAGACCTGACCAGCAACGTACATAGACGAAATCAGAATCCAAGATCCGCGACGCCCTGGTCTGCGGCGCATCATGCCCATACTCGGACGTGGCTGATCCTGCAGGGGTCCTGCTCGGCACGGATGGGTCCCCTCCTACAGCATGTGGTCCACCAAGTGCAGACTGTCTTTCTTCAGTAGTACACAGAGTGCAGGCAGTCTGTCTTCAGTAGTACACAGAGTGCAGACTGTCTGTCTTCAGTAGTACACAGAGTGCAGACAGTCTGTGGGCAGTTAAGGTTGTTGATCATGAGGTCAGAGGTCATCCATGAGATCCCAGATTGTTACGTGTCTGTCCAGTCATAATGAAACACCTGATCTTGTTGTTCTTATGATGAAACCTGCTCTAACTTTTCCACGAGAGTTTAATTATCTTTCTATCATATTCTGGACGTGGTAGGCCAAGTAAAACTAGTTCTATTTCCTGAGAACCTTTACATCACCTCTTGTTTATGATCAGGCGAGAAGACGGAGTGTGGGTAGGTGACTGTCGCCCTCATGGCGTCCACAGGTCACCCAGGCTACAGCAGGAGTGGTCTTCACCCACTCACAACACAGCAACCATTGTGACCTGTTGACAGCCAGACAAACTGTACCTGGCTGTATGGTGCCATTAAACCCACAGATGAGGGCTGATGAAGCATTAAACCAAGCTGTGACACTTACACCCAAGCTGTGACACTCACCCCCAAGCTGTGACGCTTACACCCAAGCTGTAACACTTACACCCAAGCTGTGACACTTCCAAGCTGTGAAATTGGTATGGATAGACTGTACTGACTTACACTCTCACTGACGGGTGTAGTGTGTCCAATACTGAGGATGATTATAGAAAAGTAGATAGATCAGTACTTACAGAGGATAATGTAGATAGATCAGTACTTACAGAGGATAAAGTAGCTAAGTGGGAGACAACATGGGTTCAGGTGAAGCAGAACATATGTAATAGATAATCCTACACGTGTGTGAGACAGTGAGCCTCAAGCTGGAGGAGAGAGATGTGTGGAGTGTGTTTCTTCCTGGACGACCAGTAATCATTTCATAGTGTACCACAGAGGAGGCTGGTCACGAAGCTGGATCTTCAGACACGAATAATGTAAAAGCATGTTCGATAGATAGATTTAAGGTACAAGCATGTTTGATAGACAGGTAGATATAAGATAGCAACATGTTCGTTAGATAGATATCTGTCATAATGACAGGCTACAGAGGAGTGTGTTGGACATGGTTAAGGTTACCGGTGGTGGTGAGGTGTCGCAAGGCTGGGGCTGGGGACCTCCACTGTTCCTCTTGTTCTGTGTTGATGACTTGCCTGACCAACCCGACGATATATCAGCACATAATGAAGCCGAGACCAAAGAAAGAAAAAGATTTCATTAATTTACAAAGACAAGTTCAAAAGCAGGTCTAATGCCCTGGCCCATAAAAGTGAAGCCAGTTACCTGCAAAGTGAGTAGATGGGAGAGAACGACCCCCAGTATGCATATAACGAAGCAGGAGAGACAAGTTACACGAGTGTGTGGTAACGGGACTCGAGCAGTGACACTGTATATAATGTGTCACCAGATCATCACGTCAGGATCACTACAAGCAAGACAAACTCTCTAGTGACACATATTAATAA
>JAUUDZ010041167.1:0-10726 GCA_032361705.1 Panulirus versicolor
TATTGTTTATCTATTATACCTGATCGCCTTTTTCCACGTCAGCGAGATAGCGCCAGGAAACAGACGGAGAACGACCCATCCACTCATATGCACATATATATATACATAAGCGCCCATACATGCACATATACATATAGATATACATTCATATACACAGGTATATACATATATACACATGTGCATATTTACCCATTCCTGACGATACCTCGTCCCACAGGAAATAGCATCGCTACCCCCCGCTTCAGCGAGGTAGCCCCAGGAAAACATGCAAAAAAGGCCACATTCGTTCACACTCAGTCTCGAGCTGTCATGTGTAATGCCAGGAACAGACGAAGGAATTGCCCCCAGTCGCTCAGTGACATCGACCCATCTATCAGGTACAGTGCACCGAAATCAGAGCTATTTCCTCACTTAGTTTATTGCCTAATCTTACATTATGTCCTCTGGCTGTCATCAATCATGGTTTTAAGAGCTTAAAGCTGTCATCAAGTCGTCCCTCACTCTTCTCTCTTCCATTGACTGCGATGACCAACCCGAAGAAGTGTATTCTGGTTTTGACCTTGCGTAGGTCACGGAGTCTATACAAATCTATCTCCTCTATGAGTCTGGTCTCATCTCTACTCTTTTCTACGCCCTCACTTACCACTACTACTGTATGTGAAGGTGATGAGATCTAGTAATGATGGTCTACGAGACCTACAGATCCTGGCGTGTTGCCTCACACGCTGGTGTATGACATTTTCTTGAATACACTTCAAGAACTTGGGTTCCCATCATTCCTCGTCTCCATGAGAATTCATGTTCCCCAAGTCGATCATTTTACAGCTGGGATCTCCCATCGTCAGCATTCTACCAGCACTGAGAAGTGCGTATTTTACTGCTTCATGGAACACACACACACACACACGCACACACACACACACACACACACACACACACATTTCAATATATGATACACGGTATCAGGAAATACAATAATACCCACTGAGGCTTATCAGAGGCTTGCATATATCTTACCACGTTATTGTCTTCTTATTTCACCTTTCGGATGCGACATACGTTATCGTATATATATAATCCACAAACCAAAGGAAAAGGTAAAAAATAAATATTGCATTTGTTTAAACTATTCCAGTTTGGGCATGAAATGAATATTTCCCTCCCGTGTTCACAATTCAATTTAGAATTTTCATTCCGGATTTTCGTATCATATTTATCTTACTAATTGAACCTCTGTACATAGATGAAGTGTTAATTGAACTGGAACAGTGGATCCCATACACTAAATCAATGGGAGATCAACCGTAATGATGATGAGCCCAGTCATGGTAGGTATAACATTGTTTACACACAGAGACTATGACATGTGACAATACCTGGCCTTATTGTGGTTGAATATTGGGATGATTCTACTGGTGACAAAAGGGAATATCATGGGTCAGCAAATACAGGTTATCAAGAAAATCTTTGATGAATACAGAAAGCAGACTGATGTCTGTGACTGTCAGTCATATATCCGTGTGTCATAGACTGAACCGCCCGTTAGTTTCATATCAAACGAGTAACGTAAACCCTCGTGACGGCTGGCATGTTACATTCTGGGTCTCTTTATCTGTATTCAGTCCTGTCGATGTAGCAATACGAAAGCGCTTGACGCTACGTATTTTCCGTTTCCCTGTCATTTTACCTGCATCTTACGTACATTCGTTATTCTGTACATACACACACACACACACACACACACACACACACACACACACATGGATAGTGATAATGATAATAATTAATAAGTACTCTGTATAAGTTTCAGGCGAGGACGATGACTAGAGGATAGTAAGAGGTGTGTTGGTGCAAGAACTACATCATCCCAGCCATCCCACAGATATTGTGACCAACAAGATATCATGAATTTTGATGTAACCTACACAGGAGAGATCGCTGAAGCGTCTGGTACATTCAGATTCACGTCAGTACAACTGGAGAACTATGACGTAGCTCCAGAATACCGTAGGTGAATCGCTGTTCTTGCCTAGCCTAGGATTTAAGAAGACCCATTATCTCCGAACGTTCTTCGAACATTCTCTCACTTATCAGTTGAAGAAGACTGGAACGATGTGTCATTATGTGAGGTTCCGGTCTTGCTATGTAGCGCAGGATTGTGGTATTGTTTGTGTGTGGTGTCTAGCTAAGATGGTGATCACATACCCACATGTATTATGATTCAAGGCAACGTGTTCCAGAGGACCCACGAGTTGCCCCTCTCCACCAGGCATGGAAGTGGAGAATCTTTACACACACACACACACACACATCTATTCACCTAAAAGCAACCATACACTCACAGACGCACAACAGACCTATGCCAGTAATTAGCACACCCAGCATCAGGTTCTCATTGACAATAACCTGTGTCGAGCTCGGTCCAGGTGGGTTTTTACCCACACACACTCCCTACATCCACCATGGTACTCCTCAGCCACACACATTCCCCACAATGGCTCATCACACATGCCCACCACATACGGTCTCGCCCCTGCCGGCAAGAGTTCACTACCTGGTTGCTGGCATCCCTAACACGCTGTGAGGTCCGGAGTCACCTCACCTGCTCACACACATCTGCTTTTTTTTTTTTCATCTTTGTAGAGGTGTGCAGGGACATCACCTGCGCAGGTGTGCTGGGACGTCACCTGTGCAGGTGTAGGCCAGTCTATTAATTCTCATCCGTTTCTTGTGTTCACGCAAATATGGATAAAGTTTCAATCCTTATTTTGTCTATTCCCTATTTGTCGTTGTTTTCCATCTCAATATATATATATATATATATATATATATATATCCGCACATCAAAGTGTTTAACTTCATCGTCGATGTTGTTTTCATCATTCAAATTGGTTAATTATTTAATCACATACATACATACACGCACACCTAAATTCAATTAATCCAAAAAATTATTGTTCATTTATTCAACACACACACACACACACACACACACACCACACTTAAACAATATACTCTTCTGTTGCACTCCAACGGGATTTATACACAATCGTCATATTAGTATACAATTAAAACTCTTTATCATTATATATCATATAAATTCTCTGCCTAAGTGTTTTAAACATCAAGAATATCCTCTGTTTTCAAGATTGAACGGATATCTGTTTTATGACATTTATATTTTGACGTATTTTAGTATAATTTTTTTCTTTTTATCACTCGTTCACTTACACGTAGGAAGAACGCTTGACAATTGAAATTATCTCCACTGACTTCGGCCTTTTGTGCATTGAGTGTCGGTAGCTGTTATGATTTCAGTGGATTGTTCTCTTTGTGCAAACTGACCAAGTATCGCTTGTTAGTGGTTCCTAATGCGTAGGTTGAGCACTTATTTATATTTGTGCACTGAGCTAGCCACCCGAACATTATATTATTTCCTAGGAAGAAAATAAAGTTCGCAGAATAGGGAAGTATAATCAAAAGGATAAGTGAATAACACTAACCTCTTCGGTGAGGTCATAGAGTTTATCTCTGTTGACTCTATTTTAAGTTCATCCTCGAAGCCGCTTCACTGTTTCTCCTGCCACGCCACCTGGAAAACATGTCGTACAGTCTTAGGGTATCACGCCACTTGGAAAACATGTCGTACAGCCTAAGGGATCGCGGTGCCCGTCAGTTAGCTACCAAAGAGAGAGCCAATTATGACACCGATATTTAACTGTTACTCTTCCGACCTTTTGGGTAGGCAACGTCCCTTGGGGAGAAGTTGGCAGACCATTATACTGTTTCTTTTTTCATGACACTCCGCAACAGCAATGTGTAAGATGACGTATGTCGTAGTTGGGGGTAACTGTCAAGGCGGAATTGATCGTCTTGCTAGGAGACGAGAACTGGTTTCCTTTATCATACACCACCTTCGGCGTACGATAGTCAATACACTGAGTGAGGTTATCAAATACATTGATATATGATTAATTAGAATGCAATTCACAAATTTATCACTTAGTCTAATTTATTGCCAACGTACAGAAATGTCCCGAAATAATTATGCTTTGTCACTTAAGTCATTTAACATGTTCTTTGGGTAGTCTGTTTAACCTTCGCCCATTGCTCTGTAACCTGTGTTCGATTATAGAAACCATAGGAAGGAGGGAAAGGATTCTCTGTCATGGTGAACTCATGCGTGGAGTTTTCTTGTTATAAATTCCATGTTTGTAGTCATATATTCTTAACGATTATTATGATTTTCAGATGTTTGATTAATCAACAATAGATAACCATAATATATCTCATACATTTTTTTTCACAGAGCGTCGGAAATGGGGAAACTTCTATACATCAAAATAACTCCTTATTCGGTGACTCCCGTTATCTACAAATCAAGTCATTGGATTTGTGTCGTGCAACTGGAGTTAATGGGCAAGGTGGAAGTGGGTTCTCTAGTGATTATAAGGTTATATATACATATCTACAACACATTATTGACGTTCATATACGTGTAATCTACCTCTCTTGATTTTATCTACAGGGTGAAAGTGAAACATAGATAAGACATGAGAATCACTTGTGTTTTGCTTGTGCAATTCATTGTATACTTTCTCTTGATAATAAAATCATATTTACTTTGTGACCCATGATTTCTAAACACTTTTTATTCTTTTACTTACAATTGTTGCTCTCTAACCGATTTCTTTCTTATAGACAGGAGGCATTTCACAAGCTTTCCTGTTACCCTAATGCAAAGTTTATGTTAAAAATCCGTTTGCCCTTAATCGAGCAGAGGCCCTTGTGACCCTGTCCTTACCCTGCCTTTCCCTCCTTTTCCATGATATCCAGCATTCCAGTTGGTTGGTTATTTGGATTTCTGCAGGATAATTCAATGCTCACCATATATATAAAAGGCTCTCATTGATTTAGAATAGTAAATTATCATGGGCAAATTTTATATGAGCCTTACTGGTCTCACAACTGTTGAACTTTATCGTGATATGATACTAATCTAATTATATCATTACGCAAAATAGAGGTTTGTTCAAATTCTATATAACGATGATATGTAAATCTTCATTCCAACAGAGCAACAGTTTTTCGTTATGTCTCAGTAGCGTTGACATATCTTTATCCTAAGTTTCTAAATCCATTTACAAAAACTTTTTATGGAGATAATTGAAAATCATGTAATGTAATTCATAAATTTTATTAAACAAATCTATTCACATCTCGATAAGCATAAAGGTCATGCACAGTAGACCAGAAAGAGCAAAGATAAAAAAAAGCAAAATACAAAAAAAAGATGCAGTGCACCCTCCATGAAGTAAATAAAGACTATAGGATTAATAATGATATTCCAGTGAAAAGGTATGATAGGTTGATACACCTAATCACCGGCCAATAAGCTTCCAAAGGACGGAAGTTCTCGAATGACGTGTAATGCTATCATCAATCATCAATATATAACCCCACAATCTCTTCTCCAATGTAGGCTAGCAAGTCGACGTGTATGTGGAATGATGGCAGTAATAATGTAAACAGGTTAACGTAACCTGGGATCTGCTTTGTGTTTAAAAGAAATCGTGTTACCACCTCATAATCACAATGTCATTGTGCGTCAAATGCTGTGAGGATACAAATACACGTGCTTATGAGAAGCTTATATTTGTACACAATAAATACAACACCAGGACCAGCCTGGCACACACAGTCTTCCAACATACTGGTCATATATGTACAGGTGGAGATGCGGCTAGGCTCACTCTTCATGCAATATAGACGAGAGCTTTATACACGCATCACTAGTTAGTGGCTCGCTGGTATGGACTGTTCTTATCTTTAATCTCATGCTGTTACAATAACGTTTGAAGCAAAGTGTAATAAAAACAGACACTACTCTATCTGATGTGTTTAACAGTAAAGTTATAAGATCAGTTATCAAGAGGTTACTTTAAAAACTATTAATGAAATAAATGACCAACTCTATATTGCACAGGGATTCCTATGAACACATTAAGAAAACAAACTTCGAAACACGTAATGTGTTGTGAAGAATTTGACAACGAAATTTGTATAAGTTGTTTTAATTTCAGATTGACGTTAAACATACCTATACTGACGGAGATAAACTTGTTCCTTATAGATTACTGCAGTATGCAACATGCCTTTATACACAGGTATCCTCTGCTCTGCTATATATACAGCAAAAGCCGAAGCCATGCACGAGTCGGGCAGCTTGTGGACTTACGTGGCAGGTGTGCACACACTTGATGGTGGGGGAAGGGAAAGTGTCGTAATCAAAAGAAAGTAAGACTTGCTATGGTCAGTGTTAGTAATGTTCCTGAAGTATGGTCCTGTGGATGTCGGTGTCTCTGTAGTTTTCGATATGAGGCTAGTGAAAGATGGTGGGGCTGTACATAGGAAGTCCTGATTAACATGTGTTGTTCGTGTTGAGATCACGAAACCTAAAGCAGAGCAGTGTGAGAGGAAGGCACAAACCCGCTTCTGGTGGTTAGTTGTGATATCTATTGGCCAAGTGTGGGTGTGGAGGTTACCTACGTGTTTCAGGTCAGCGTGTCAGGTGCTGGACCAGCCAGCTCCTGGCCTGCAGTGACCTGACCCTTGACGTATTAGGGGTCTAGTGTGCTGGGGATGACGGTGTGGGACTACCTGGTGGAGGGTGGAGGGGATCATGACCAAAACATGAGACCGTCCCAGCGCCATCGTGAACTACTCGCCGTTCGTCTGTGATCAAAACACAGAGCCAGACCTGGTGCGGAGGGAGGAGTAGGGTGGGCGAGGTGGCATGTGATTAGGGCGACCCCTCTGACCCCAGGGGGGTAAGGGTGGCCGCCTATCCCCGCGGGGGCGACCCTTACCTCCGGGATTAGGGGGGCGAAAGTAAGGGTCAACGGCTTGTTGGCGCTGGGGCGGTTGTCGGCCAAAGGAGTTAAAGTTATTCATTTCAGGGTGACCTGGATGACTACTTGGTGTGCGACTATGTACATTATTAGGAGTAGGGAAGCTGCTGCCGTGAGGAGTGTTGGACGAGGTCTGGTGCACCGACCCGCTCACCTCCTGCCGCACCGCAAGCCCCATGGACCCTGCTGCAGCCGAGGCGCCCGTCACCCCGGTGTTCTCACTGGTGCTGTAATGATCAAGAATGTTCATTAGATCGTCCCAGAGGCACCGGACCCCACACCTGGCTGGCCCACCCCCTGCCTGCCGCTGGTTACTGTACCCACTCACCTGCCCACCACCGCTGCTCCCCTGTGTCCTCAGGTTATTGCCAGCACCCCAGCTGCTACTGCTGGAGCCTATCCCGCTACTGCTGGAACCCCTCCCACCACTACTGGCACCCCTCCCATCATTGCTGGAACCCTTCCCACCACTACTATGGCCTCTCCTGCCTGTGTCAGAGCCCCATTGATTCACGGCTACACCTCCAGTAATCTTGGCATCACCAAAACCCTGGTTATACCCATGAAGATAACCATCCCTATAACCAAGTTTGTTGTGACCAGTTTTGTGCTCCAGTTGCCTAGAGACGCCACCATCACTGGAGTTAGAATCCATGGGGCTCTGCCGGTTGACAGAGTGGTAGTTGTACATGTACTTAAAACCATTGATTTGGTCATCCTTATTGGCATCATAAGTGATATGAAGTTCACGATGGGGCTGCGAGTCAGCTTGGGACCACTCGTCTGACGTGTCACCGTTGCTGTAGTACTGGCCGAGCTCGGAGTACGAGCTGTGGCTTTGGTCGGCGCCTGTCACAGCCAGAGGCAACAGGTGGTGCTGATACTCCTCTGGTGTCGCTGTCGAAGTTGCTGCTGTCGTCTCCCTAGTGGTTGTCTCCGGTAACTCCATCCAACCAGCAATCGTCGTCGTTACACTCCCAGTGTCGTAAGAGACACCCTTCTCATCATCTGGGTAATGATAGACTTTAACGGAGTGGTTAGCGTAGTGTGTGACGGTCAGGGAATGATCGTCCTTTTCTCCGGACACGTCGTAAGTCCCAGTGGCCTGGTCGGCCCTCTCGTTGTGCACGTTCACGGTGACGTGGATGGTTGCTGGGTAAGGCGCTGGGAGAGGCGGGTCTTTCTCAGGGTAACTGTCGCTGTCTGTATCTATGGCATAGGAGGAGTGATCTGAAGGAGGGCTTACCTGGACGTCGCGAGTATTGCGTTGGCGGCTGAACCGTCGGCGAAGCCTAGGCATCAAGTTCATGATTCTGGAGACGGCCCCGTCAACGATTTGTCGGAAGGAGAGGCGGTTGCGGTTCTGGCGGAGGCCTGGGCGAGCTGGGCTCTGCTGTGGGGCGTTGGGAGCAGGCAAGGAGTTGTCATCAATCTGGCGGGCGGGGATGGACGCCTGAGGATTCGTGAGGCGCTGACGCTGACGGGGAGGAGCGTTGCGGATGCTGTTGGTGTTGCCACTGCCGCCGAGGGTTCTGCCAAGGGGAGTTGAGATGAGTCGAGGACAGTGGCGGTGTGATGCCAGAAACCTATGCTCTGAATCATGTCATACATACGAGAAGTCCTCTCCATCCTCCAAAAATAAGTATATAAAGTAACACACACACACACACACACACACACACACACACACACACACTAATGCACATCACCGAATCAAAACACAGCTAAACTGGGCTAAGCTACTGGACCTCATTGGAGTAACCAGTTAGAAAAACGCCTCAATATATCTGCTCCAAATATACGAGACTGGTGGCAATGTCTTTCGTTCAGAACCCCCAGGGGATATCAGCAAAACCCTCACAAGATCCAGTCAAGGTAAGCAAGTGACCCTGCCATGGTGGCGGCTCTTGTATGATCGACATATCTATTAATAAATGGCTGACTGATCTTGACTCGAAGGAAAAATAAAATTGAAAGTCTGTTATAACCTCATCTGACACCTCCTAACCCACTTAGGGGCCCGTATAACCTCACTAGGAACTCGTAAAATTGTACTTGACAGTCTATAGCCCTTCGAGGTCTCGTAAATTCTCACCTGGGGATTCCTGAAACTTCTTTAACCTCACCTAGACTTCCTACTTCACCCAAGGACTCGAGGAACCTCACCTGGAACTCTCTCACTCACCTCAGGGTTTGTATGTCACTTGGAACTGCAACCCACCTCATCATGCCAGTACCGATTCTGGAAGCCATGTTCCCCATGTTCTCCACGAAGGTTATCATTGCCTGTTGAAGTATGGAGGGCGGACGCCGCTGAGACTGGGCAGAGCACAAGGCCGCCAAAGTCACCACCAGAGCCAAAGTCACACGCTGGGGGATGTCAGACCAGTTAAGATCATGAAAAAGATAACATCAGCTTCTCTGGTTATATCAGTAAATGCTTCTTGTGAGGAAGGTATTGGTTTAAGGTTTACTGGGAATAGAATACATGAACAATAATCATCGACATAAAAACCATGTCAAAATATTATGCATGAGAATCAAAAGTAATATGCATATCTATCAGTTGATAGTTTACAGGTAGAGGGATAGACAGGAGGTCTGGCCTCTACTCGTCCATCTCTAAGAAGGCTACACTACACAGCTTAATCAGTAACTAGCCCCTCGAATCTATTTTCATTCCAGAGAGCAAATCCCGACAATAACAAGTTGTAACCTCCTAATTATTGTACTGGATGTATTACTGGTTATGTAAACACACACATACTGTCAAGCTATTGTATTTGCAGTAGCTTGATCAGTGCAGTGGTACCGAGAAGTCTACACTGGGGTTTCAGTAATTTTCAAATCAAATGCGTCAACAGTCTGCGCGAGCTCTCTTCCATATCTACGTAATCACGTAGAGATACAATTAGAACAGCGGAATCATCAAGCCGTGAGCCCCCGTGTAACCTCATGAACTTTGACCTCAGGAGTCACAGTCTACCCCACGAGAGGAATCCATTAGCTGCAGCGACGCTTTCTACGGTGAAACCTAATTCTGGCCAAGAACCGTCGGGCTTGCTAATGGCTACGTTGGCACGCACAAACTTCCTGTCGGATGTTAAGTCGTCAGTTCCGGGTCGCGGGCGGTGGCGGTATGCAAGTGTAAGAAACACTACCACGGGGACGACTACCTGAAGGTAGTCTGGCGCAAGTCTGTAGGTGAACTTAACGAGAAGTAGAGAGTGTGGGAGAGGCAGCGTTGACAAACAGATGAATGATCTACAAGGATGTAGAGTTTAGCAAAATAAAACCTCCGTATTAAATTCAAACGTGTAAGGTATACATAAAATTAAGAAACTAAGAGCAGAATTAATCAAAATGCAAAATAAACCGGTCTGTATCTTTTCGACATCCCTGCGACTAACTGAAACAGCTGCGGATTAATCTCAAGCACAAGTGTTCATTACACATGTGTAGCCGGCAACACACACAAACACACCAACACCCTCATTGTTTCCTCCAGTCTTCACACACCACATGTGAAGAAAAACCAAATCTACTTTTCTGTAGCTATAGAATTCTGTTCTATACAATTCGTAGGTACTCAGTTTTAGATCCAAATAACACATTTCCTTTATAAGGCAATTCACCTAAAAATCTCTAGGTAAACTTGTCATTTAAAAGAAAAAAAAAATGAGTGTAAAGGTAAAAATGCTTGACTAGATTCTCAGTTCTGTAGTAAGATGAATTGTAACACTAATCAATATTCTCTGGCTCACGTTAAATCCCACGAATGACGCATCTCATTCCCGACCCAGAGAGCGATATCA
>JAUUDZ010041189.1:0-10725 GCA_032361705.1 Panulirus versicolor
TACTGTACAGAAGATAAGGATTTCATGTTATCTTGCTCAAGTTTTAGATAGCAAATAATTTTTTTATAATTAGCTTCTCAATTGCTAGGAAACAGTGTAGAGTACATCCAGATTCACACAGTCCTCTGTACATTAAACCTATGTTGAAGTTTTGCATTGTGGTATCGTCTCTGTAATTCATTATTATTGATCAGGATTTAGTTATGTACAAAATGCTATGGTGAAACTTGTTTAGAGAAACAAGGTGCACATAAGTTATGAATACACCTTGGCAATCAGCATATTATGCTCTCAGGAGAATAAGTGGAATCAGCATTAAGGCTGTAATCAAATCTTATTAACCAAATGAAGCTTTTTTCACTCATGTCACACAGGTAGACGATTCCAAATCCATCAACCCCAAAACTGGAATGTTCCAGAAATCAGCTAACATAGTTGATTTTTTCCAATTTTCATATGCTCTTAGCATATGGTCATATGATGAAATTTTACCTTGGAGTTTTCATATGCACATGGTTATGAAGTATTGTATGATATTGGCTGTATTACACATCACTGGCTTATCTGTACATGCTAGGCCAAAGACCTAAATGGTGAACACTGTTTAGAGATATTTTTTTCTTTGAGCATTTGGTGTATGATTCTATGATAAAAATATATGCTCTTAGGTTTTTCATGCACATTATGCATGTGAAGTATTGTATGTCATTGGTCTTGTTGTGTATCACTGGATTATTTGAATTTTTTAGATGGTAAACACTCCAGTAGTATAGAGAAATTCCTTATATTTGGACTTCAGGTTTTCACATGTGTTTAGCATGGGATCATTTTGTTAAACTTTATTAGGTCTTCATATGCATTCTTGGTTTTCATATGCATTATGTATACAATTGTAGTATGGATCTTCCCTTATTGCTTATCACTGGCGTATTTGTAATGCCAGGCCAGTTGACCTAAAAACCAGAAAATTCCAAAATCTGGCATGGCCCAGGTCCCAAGCTTTCTAGACTTGGGACCATCTTCCTGTACCAGTAGCTTGCTTTTATAACTTTGATTCTTGAATATGTTCAGACCAAAATGTTTCAGATAGTGTGAACTAGACTTGTTGGGTTTCTTTTCATCTTTGGTTAAGTGTTTGATTCAATGTATATTATTTTGCTCCTGTTCCATCTTGGGTAAAATGCTTGATTGGTTTTTATAATAGTCTGCTCTTGCTTTCCCTGCATCTTTTCTTTAGTCATGGGTTGATGATATATGATGCAAATAATAGATAGCATGGTCTGTCTTTCTGTTATTAACTTTCCCTTGTTCCCCATTTTGAATGTTTGTGTGCAATATATCTTGCTCTTCAGGTTTTTTAGCTTAAGTTTGGATGGTTGTTTGCCATAAAGTGTTTAACACTTGCTACAGAAATAATACATATGGATTAACTTACTGTAAACTGAAGTTTGATGCAAGATGCTTCATGTTCTTTTTTCTGACTGGTAGCAAATTTGCCTATGCATTCTTGGCTTTACAATTACTTTGTAGTTACCTGCAGATTAAAGTAACCTTCCAGTTTGTTTTAGTGAATATGTATATTCTGCTGATTATTTTAGATTTTCCTTATTCCTGGTTACTGCTTAGTTTGCACTGCCATAATATTGCTTTTGCTAAGAGACATAGTTAGATAGATAGTAAAGCATCATACTCTGTGCTGCCTCGGTATAACCACAGTGAACTTGATGATTTATCTTGCTTGTTATGTGAGGTGATAGATTTCCAGTTTTATAACCCACGACTTGGAATGAATGCTGATTCCCTGTTTTCATTTTGATATAGCTCTGAGTTGTTGAGAGAATTATGTTGCCTTTAACCCTAAAACAGCAGGATTGGTTTGGAAATCCCGTCATGTGTGATAAATTCCTTAAATGAATTTATTGATTGGCATGCAGAAATTAAAGAAATACACAGAAAGTAATACAATTACCTTTGTGTTGGTGTAATGGAGGAAGAGGTGTTGCTGACATGTTATACAGCTCAAGATAAGAGAGGAGAACATGAAGAATCTTGTATCCATTGTGTACTTGAACCTGGTATTACAGTTTACTCCCCTTTCTTACAGAGATGCAGTGGTGATGAGTAACATTAATATATTTACAGGTATTTCTGTACTTCATTCAGTTAGAATGGATGGGAGGAGGTGTGGCCAGCATGGGTTGGGCTATCCACTCTCACCTCCAGAGAAAAAGAGAAAGACAAAGAGGTTCAGTTTGTATCACAGCACAGGTATGATTGTGAATAGCATGAATGTATGTAGGAATATTGCACTAAACACCTAAAGGACCTTGTCAATGATGCTTTATCAAAATGTGCTCGGAAATATTCTATCATCTGTTACCAAGGTCCTCCATCTCCCAAGGATTACGTCCTTGAAAATTATGTCCTTTTGTTATGTGATACGTTTCATGCGACTGCACAAAGGATGAGGATGGTGGGGTTGCGGTTGGTGGGGCTCAGTACTAGCCTCCCTCCTCATTTCAGTTAGATCACTCAAAGTTACTTATTTCTTCACATTTTACTAGTTATTCTTCTTCACAATCCTCACCAGTTGATTCTAGCCTCCCTCCTCATTTTAGTTAAATCACTCACAGATACTTATTTCTTCACATTTTACCAGTTATTCTTCTTTACATACTCACCAGCTGATACACATGATGATAAGTATTTCTTATCATTATTTGGTTCATCCAACAATCTACTTTTTGCAAAATCACTGGTCGACATGTGCACCTATAAAGGAGATTATAAAAGTACTTAGCTGAGATTTTTCTGTGCTTGTGAGTTAAGAGAAGAGACCTCTAAAGGCTACCAGTGGTAAGATACTTCAGCAAGAGATTTAAATCATCACAAGTTGATAGCCATCTCTTATTGTAGAGATTGTACAATAACGGTTGTTGTCTTAGGGTTAAAGTATGTTGCATGTTATAGTCATACTTATCCACTGGAATTATCAGTACCTAGACTGAGAATTTGTGATTGCCATACTTACCTTTTGGCTGAGTTTTTATCTTTCCACCAGCCTGTCATGTTGTATGGACTTTGCCTCTGTCGACTATGAAAGTAATCTAGTTTGTTTGTGAGCAAGGCTCATTTTTTTCTAAGTTTGCATTTGATGTTTTGCTCAGGAAATGTGCCTTCAGTATGAAGAGAAGGACCAAGACATTTGCAGAGAGCTTGTTTGGACTTTCACAAGTCCATTTTCATGAGTCAATCTATCAGCAGTATTTTCCAATTTGCATTTATTTGTTTAAAATACCCAAATTCTATGATATACGAGTTTTTTTAGTTTTTTAAACCCCCAGTTGCCTTTCCTGCTGTAGTGAGGTAGCTTTAGGAACAAACAGAGACCTCACTTGCACATATGCAGTCTGTAGCTGTCATATATAATGTACTAAAACCAGAGACTACCATCCATAGTCAGGTCCCACAGATTACTCCATGGTTTACCTTGGTGGCTTCATGTGCTATGGGTCAGCCCATTGACAGCATGTTTTCCCCCATATACCACATCTTTCCAGCTTATTGTATCCATTGAATGTTATCATCATGAATGTTCAGGCCCCAGTTGCTCATAAAGGAGTACATTCATGAAAGGCTACATAGTTTTGTTTATAATCTCAGTCTGATTGAGAAGGCTGACTAGAGTGAACTGATATGTCAGAAGTGAGGGGAAGGGGAAGACTTAGAAGGAAGTGGAGGGATTGTGTGAAGGAGGTTTAGGGATATGTGGGCCTGATTCCATATTCAGGAGAGTGGGAGGCATGCACTCAGTAGAATGAACTGGATTGATGTAGTATGCTGTTGTGACAAGCTGTCAGTGGGCTTTACGTGAATGTCTTGCTGCTTGTAGCGAAGTTGTAAACATTTTATAATCAAAAGTAAGTGTATCTATTTTGTTAATACTCTTAAACTCTTGATAATTTCCTATATCTGATTGCCTTTCCCACTTAAGCAGATAGCTTCAGGAAGAAATGAACAGTGGCTTCATTTGTGCAAGTCCATTCCCGGGTTTTCTATACAAGGCAACAAAACCACAGCCAAGCCCCTTAGACTACTCCATGATTTACTTAGTTTTAGAAACAGAATAGATTCATTAACATAAAGGGTGTTGTGGGTAATGGTATTTGCTCATGTTGATTGTAATTATTTTTTTTCATATTGTTTCCATTGGCAATTTTTAGTGTATTGATCAGTATGATTTTTGCTGTAGAATAAAAGCTGTCATTTTCAGTTAAAGCACTATTTTGTATCGAACTGAATTTTAACTGTTTGTAGTTTTTAATTTCGTAAGTCTCTATGAATTTTATTTGCACCTTTCTGAAGTTCTTCAGTGGTATGTTATTTGAATCCATGAATAACTCTGTTGTGATGTTTCATTTTGTTTCCTCTGGGTAATAATATACCATATCCTTCATATGCCAAAAGAAAAGATAGATTATTTATGAAGGTACATAATCCAATAAGTGGTCCTAAGGTGGCTATTAGGGCTAACATTTTCACATGCCAAGTAGGCAAGTAATTTGCTCTGATTTTTTGAGATGGTATTGTAATGCACAATATCTTTTCCAGAACTTTGCTTTGATTTCAGTTTTGTATTGGGACGGATTGATTTAGTACTTTGCTTCAGTATTATCTCAGTCTGTCCTTGATATCTTTTAACTCCAATTTCATTTGCATCCTTATCAAAATGACATTTTATTGTACATTGGTTTATTGCTTTTTTCAAAGGGATACATTTTCATGTATTGCTCTATCATTTTTGCTCTTCATATCCATTTGCCTCTCCTGCCTTAGTGAGGCAGTGTCAAGAACTGGTTGTCCTGTATAATGTACTGAAACTAGAGCCTACCATCTACAACTGCAGCCCACAGGATGTTCCATTGTTTACCACAGTAGCTACATGTCTCAGTTCATACCTAGTTCATTTGTGGAAGTTAAATTTCTCCTTAAGTTTTTTCTTCCCATCCATTTAATTTCTCAGTTGGATTTTTGATTTGGTAGATAAGTACTAATATCCAGACTGAGATATTTCTGCCTTTCACACATAAGTAATAGTAACCAGACCTGTGTGACAGTTCTTCTGATACGTAAAAGCATCACTTTTTTTCTTAAGTCATATTTAAGGAAGAATGTAGGATATTCCTGTTCAACTTAGGTAGATGGACTTCACCTTGGTAAAGTTGTGGCAGTAGTCAGAGTTTTTGTTTTTGAGTAATCTTTGCAGGATTTATTAAATAGCTTACCGAAAAATATTGTGATACACGATAGCCATTTGTGCACCATAAGCTTAAGACATACTTCTCACTCATTGTGCTTTTATATGATTTTGAAGTAATTCATGGATATGCTCTCACTATTTGCTTGTAAAAGTTATAAACATGACATCTGGAGGGTTAATTGATAATTATACACATTATAAGGTTTATTCAAATGCAACTCCCAAGGGTCGCCATGTGGGAACCACATGGGTTAATTCCTTATCGTTTGAAATTATTGTATTCAGGAATGTAAGAGAATATTTAGTGAACTTAAGAGAGGTTAAAAGATACCTGTAGTCATCTGCCCATCAAAAAGTGGAACATGAAATTGTAATCCAAACTATCCCAACAAAGTACAGTTTATAGAATTTTTCGATATTAGTAGTTGCTTACTGGTAGCCTATCATGTCCTTGAGAATGAGCTTAAACAAGTAAGTAGGTCATTCCCAACTGTGGTTCACAGAACCAGTTTGGGAATGGAAAACTGTTGTGTTAACAAAACAGAAATTGGCCTCTGCTGGAACTGCTAATTTTTGTCTCACCAGCACACTAAGCATATGTGGGATATTATTTCATCATCCCTGCCCCTCTTTATGTCTGCACCTGTACCACAACTTACAGTATGGTTGCATTCTTGGATAGCTTTCACAGTTCAAAATGGTGTAAGATGAACATTTGAAACCCATATTATGAGAGGAGTAACATTCCAAAACAAAAATCTGATGGACTATATATGACAACTTAACTTACCACATATACTCCACACTCTGTCGGTATGTAATTTAGAGTTAATGAAAACTTGTGGGATGGGAAAGGTACAGGAAAAGATTGTACTGAAGGCTTGTACTGCTGCTAGAGGAATGGATTTGGGTGAGGGTTAATTGGGGGGAGAGGGAGTTGATCTAAGGTTTATCTGAATCATCTCTTGAATTATCTGATTCAGCAACTGTTGTCATATCACTGATGATGCAGGCAATGTTTTATGAATACCTACCTAAAACGTCTTGATAAGGGCTTGAAATGCTAATGGAGAGAGAGGGGGTAGAGTGAGGGTTACTGGAAGATATAGGGAGGTGAACTAGGCTTATGTTTGTTATCTGAATTATCAGATTTAGCTACTGTGGTATAGCAAAGGAAATTTAATGGTTATTCACTGAAAAAGGTGGTGACAAGGGTTTGAAGTTCTTTGGAGTGAGATAGGCTGGAAAGATTTCCTGTTTTTGTCTTCCTCTGAATTATCTGATTTAGCAAATTTTTGCCAAATTGAGGGTAATGCAGTCTTTACATAGCCTTTCATATCCCTAGAATTTTTTGACATTTGCGGGGGTTTGCTTGAGGTCAAAATCACCCTCAGCATTCCCTCCAAGTGAAGTTTCAAACAATCTGTAGCAGCCAGTTTTATTCTTCCTTGGTAATGAATGCCTTGGTTGGCATTTTTTCCAAAATACACTAGTCTCATCTGTACTTAAGGCTCATGATGAGGTGTGTAACCTCCAGTCTTGATATTTTTTCAAAATTCACGTGAAATACAAATCAGGTAGTATTTTGATATTTTGACCTATCATTATGATATGCAGAGCTGCCAACTTTGTCAAATAAAAAAAGGAACACAGATGGCAAGATTAAGGAATTTTGAGTAAAAGAAAAAGGAATTTTGCAAAACAAAACTTGCAACTAAGTGCAAATACAGGCTGCACTTTCAATAAGGGGAATTTGTGATGTCCTGTGCTCAAGCTGTTATCTCCATTTTTTTTTCTTTCTGTAGATTGTCCACAATTGTTTACTTTAAAACCAACAAAGTATCTAATCAGTAGTGTTTCATTTTCAGTCCTTGATCTAAGTCAACAGGGGTTCAAATGTTTGTTTGTCCATACAATTTAGTAGTTCATTTTTTACCCATTGATTAGTAATTGAGGCCCAAATAAACTGATGTGATGTAACTTACATGCTTAGGATTTGATTTTTCTAGCAGAATTTTCGTTGTTACTCCATCTGTCATTGCTAGAAAATCTTAGTAAATCTGATTTTGCTTCTTTGAAGAACAGCAATATTTGGAAGGGAACAAGTAATTTCTTATTCACTTCTATGCCTGAGAATTTTGCCCAACTTTCTGAAGCCTCAGGAGGGCCTGGCCTTGGAGTAGGACTAGCCTGGTTACCCAAGCTAAAGATATGATCAGACGGTAAGACTGACCATGCAACAATTTGGGTGGTCATTTAAGTAAGATGGTCAGAAATTGTTTGATGTCCAGCTTATTTTGTACACTGCCTTAGTACATACATGCACGATGAGAATGTACACTGTATATTGGATGGTACACCCCTGTGAACTTCCCATGCATTGCATACACAATACATGTACAATACATGAACAAACGACCAGAATTTCAAAAAACATAAATTACTAAGAAAATCATATGTAAAAAAAAAAAGAAATAATAATTACGGCAAAAATGTAATAGTTGGCAGCTCTGAATATGTGTGATATGTACCAGCTATCATTAAATATCCTGACTTCATTATTAAAAGGTGGTGTGATACATCAAAAATATATAGGTAACAAAGAGTGAAGAGACCCACAGATTTTTTTTTCTTACCTGTCTGAAACCCCATAAACACCTGTGATTCAACCTTGAGAGTGGCAGTATGTCTTGTACTCCTTTGGTTATCTCTAACTTTCCTTTCAGACATATTGAAATGCCATCAGTTACCTTTGAAGTGATAAATTATGTGTAGCAGTGACAGAAAAAACTTACTCTGTCAGTTGGTGGGATGCAGATTGAATGGTAGTTTGCTGTGAATTTTTTAAGATATGCATGATTAGTACACAAATGCCTCAAAATATGCTGTCATATTTATTCAAAGAAAATATTCTTTTAGACAAAAATGTACTTTTTTTCACATTCATTGCAAACTGAGGCTTATGTTTCAAGTCAATACATTATTCCCCAATTCTAAAACGTAGCAAGTATGAAGTGTAGTAAGTTGAAATAGTGAAAGTTGAGGCACTGGTGTGTTTGATTATGGATACATCCTTGTTACCTTGATAAACTAAGAATGATCAGAATTTCATTCTTACAACAGAAGTACCATGTGTGGAACTGATGACTGGATTAAATTTTGAGATATGTAGTCAAATAAGTATGCTCATTGATGAGGAAAACTTATTATTTCCAGATGTTACAACTCAGTAGTGCTTATTGATGGGAAGCTCACATTTACAACTATGAGGCATAATTGAATATTTTGTCATATAAGTCTTAGCAAATTAATGAGCTCATCATCATTATTATTTTTGGCCCTTTCATCTAACTTGTGGAGGAAAGATTGATATGTGAAGTGAATGCACATAAGATAGTAGTCAGCTGAGATAAATGAAAACTCAAGCAAAGTGGTGATCAACTGAATCACATTGATCTCTTGAGATGCAGTCATGAGTTTATTAACCTTTAGCAGATGATTTTCTCTTGGTTTAGTAAAATTAAAGTTATGATGGTCCTCCACATCACGCAACATTCATACTTAATTAGTCCAAGCAAGTTTTTTCTTCATTTGTTTTTTCTGATGAATGAAGCATGCTGTGATTTTTGATGCTCATATGTTTGTTTTATATAGAATGCCCTTGTCAACCAACCATTATACATTGGTATAAACAAAGTAGAATTAATCTCTTGTATTTATTTTGCAGTAACAGATTACAGTTTTGGCTTCTAAAAATACATGCAAAAACTGAACAGAAAGACAATCGATAAATCCTCCTAAGAGATATTTCAAATTAGCATTGGAATAAAAGGCAGCCACCAGTTAGTTATGTCACCAACACTGGCAAAAGACACTAAAGTATCCTGTTCTAAATCGAGCATTAGTGATTCCAATTTTACTTACTAGCTTGCAGAAGAGACATTCACTAGCATACATTATTCATTTGTGAAGAACAGTTGAAATATGTAATATTTTCATATCTGAATAATTTAGCACAGAAATGAAAAGGCGACAATTCATGTTTAATTAAAATCAAGCCTGTATCTTAAGCTCTGTTGGGTATGAAACATCTTTATTGATAAAATAAGACTTACTTTTGTAATTTGATAGTGCATTGGAAAGACAAATGCATTTCTTACTCATTAACTGAAGTATCGTTTGTCATAGCTGTGGTTTGTCTGTTTAGATTGCATTCGATTGGTAGCCACTAAGCTGTGTGAGACCCTGGTAGGAGAATGACTATACAACTCTTTTCAGCATACTCTTGGCTTGTGATTGGTTGGTCTACAATAAGTATTTTCTCTAGGATAACAACAGTTGCTATGTTGGGAATAGTTTGACAATGTTTCAATATGTAGATGCCTTAATCATTTAGGATGTTAAACATATTTTCTATATGCTTCTGTGAAAGCACGGAAACCCTCCTTGTCAAAAGAGATTTTCTTGTCAATAAATGAAAAAGACTGAATACAAATTCTATAACACCTGGTTTGAATACATATTCTATAACACCTGGTTACTCGCTTTGGATATAGAAATAGACAGTGCAGGACACACATTCACTGATTGATATCATGTAATTTTGTTTTGTGTTTTACATTTTTGTTTTACCTGATTTTCATCCTTTTATCCAAATATTCATGTTTCTAAATATAAAGTGTTTGACATTTTTTGCTTTATAGATGAAGTTGGAGAATTTTTCATCTTTAGTCTTAAGCAGATAGCAATTACATTTAACTGTATTTAGGTTTTAAGGATGACGACCACAGTACAATTTCACATGAGTTACATATGATTGTTAAAGATGTTATTTTTCCTAGAAGACTTCCTTACATTCATGTGCATTCTCTTAGTTACATGAGATAACATTATCCCAAAGAAAAAGGTTAAGGAATAATGTAAGTATAAGATATGACAGAATGACTGCTATAAAACTTACCACAGAACATAGCAACTTGCCACCACTACCTAGACCATAAATAAGATTGCATCTTCAGCTGGGAATGCTTAGTGTATATTAATAGATGTACTGATATGTATGCTGTATGCCAGAGGTGCAGATAACTCGTTTCAGTGATGTTGATGGTCAGATTTCGTTTATAAATATGGAGAATTGGTAAGAAAAGGAATAGTTCCAGTTAAGAGAATTTGGGCATAAATAACTTTATATGACAAATGCTGGCTTAGGTGAAGATAAGAGCTAGACATTACATTGCAGTATATTGTGTTGATTGTGGAGAGAAAATTCCTCTCCTTTGCCATGAGTAAGCACCAGTTATGACAGTATGGACCATATGTTACCACTGTGTCCAGCTAAGAAGCTTGTGTACTGGCATCTTTATTTAGAGGTACTGATTTGATTATTTTTGCAAATGCTGTTCAGCATTTTACTGTTGCACACTTTCCCAAGAATGACATATATTTATTCATCTAATTACCTCAGG
>JAUUDZ010041210.1:0-21432 GCA_032361705.1 Panulirus versicolor
TATATATATATATATATATATGGGACCATGGCAGTGTGGAGGGAGCTGCAGTTGACAGCAGTGACATGCACACAAGCACTATTATTGTTGCATTTTTTTAGCGATCATAATATTCAAACAATAGGATATGTTGCTAAAATGTTTGATATTAGATGATGATGATGATGATAATCTAGATTTGTCAGGCCATCGATAATACGTCAGGGGAATATATATATATATATATATAGTAAAGTTCATGTGACGAAGGATGGGAGCCGAGTTGACAGTATATCAGGCTACACACGATATATCTAGTTTCTCCAGGAATATTCGCTTAAGTCGTAGCTGATAAGTTATAGCTGGATTTTTTACAAATTGAATACTTGGAATTTGTAAGAAAAAAAAAAAAGCTCTATAGAAAACTGACAGAACCCTGGTGTGGCACCAGAATAATGATGTAGGAGGAAGACCAGGCGCTTTATTTTGCCTCAACAAGCCGCCGTGTTTTAGTGATATAATTTATTTTATGGTAGCTGAGACGACATGTGCCACTGAATACCTTAATAATTAATGTTAGTATGGTACATGGAAAAAACAGACGGAGTCCACTGGCTCATGTCTGAATTATGTCTTGAACTTGAGTTCTTGATGAAGACAACAGAGGATCTGTTGACCCATGTCTGAGAATTTTCTGGTTTGACCTTGATTACTTCACGGAGAGAGAATCACTTGCAGTCAGTCCGACTGTCGTGGATACGTTAATACATTTCAAGAAAATGAGACTGGCAAGTAATTCAATAAGGGATCCGGATGCTTCGTTGTTAAATGTGATCGCCTTCGTAAGATTAACGTCTACGGCACGACAGTATCGTTCCTTCGCACTCAAAGGTTTAGGAGAGTTGGTGACATTTTGCACTGGCATCCATGGGATTATTGTACAGAGGGATATGATGAGAGATGTTTGGTTTCTGGAAAAATGATTAGTGCTTGAGTATTGACATTTTAGATATAAAGAGGTCATGGTTCCCTTGTGTCGAGTGGCTGCCAGTTTAATTGTGATGAAAGTGACTTTTAGGAGATGGATCAAGACCTGATTAATTAGAACGTTAGAAATGTATTTTATGGTGTCACTGGCATTCGCACACAGTGTCTGTGCTCTCTTGTCCTCCATTTGTAGTATTTGCCACTAAAGCAGTTTTGAAATATTACAAATTTCGATATTTATCCAAGGAAGGTCGTATACGCGCCAAGAAAGATGTTTTTGTGTCGACTTGAGCTTTGGTGAATTACGTTAATGTGCGCCGTCTGCTTTACTGGCCTGCCAGACGTAAAACACAGTACATGTTCTCCATAAGAATTAACAAGAATTTATGAAACTTCTTTCGAAGGCGGATTTTGGCGGATGTTTTGAAGCATGGTACCAAGACAATATATTGTTGGTGTATTGTCCCATTGATGAGTTGTTTATTTCATCTATTAACGAAATATTCGGCAAACCGTACTTCCCACAAGCCTTTATTTTTCTTTTCTTTGGGAGTATCGGTTGAAAACTTTTCAGCAAGACGTGTCTAAAACCATCATTTGTGTCGTGAAGTTAGCCTAAGTATAAGTTATCAATCCTTATGTTACATCGACTTGTATCACACTGCATAGTAAAGTGGTGAACGTTTGCAATTGGTTGAGTAAGTAACCTTGAGATTGTGTTCACTTGACCTTTCACCCATGAGGTGGTAGTCACTCGCCCCATGTGGGATGTTTAATTCATACAACCAGGATACAGGCGAACACCGTATCCCTGTAACCCAGGCTCTTTCACCAGCCTGTCACCACCATTATGCCCTTCAGCGATATTCATATTTATTGTCCTGTTTGGTGACCAAGTCTTCCTTGTAACTGAGGTTCCCGAATCTCCGTCTCTGTTACCTGTATCCTTCGACACTGCTTTGTATTTACAAACGTGTTTGACGACCACATCAACGCCGTGTGCTACGTGTTTGTCGATCACATCAGCGCCGTGTGCTGCGTGTTTGTCGATCACATCAGCGTCGTGTGCTGCATGTTTGTCGACCACATCAGCGCCATGTGCTGCGTGTTTGTCGATCACATCAGCGTCGTGCGCTGCGTGTTTGTCGATCCACATCAGCGTCGTGTGCTACAACAGCTTTTCGTTTACCCATCCTTGCCGTGTTGGGTTTTCCCCACCACCGCCGTCACACCTTTACCTCCTCCGACATGAGTGCAGTCTGCCTCCGCTTCTTACCTACACTCTGATGCCTCACAGTATGTCTCTGAACAGTTAAAGGTTGATTTTGTTTACTTTGAATCCTTGTCATTCGTCAAACATACATATTACAATTTTTATATATATATAATTCGCATGAACAAGATTTGGTACCATCATTTGCTTTTTTTTCTAGCAGGCTTTTGTGTATATTATTTTGATTCAAATTTGAGTGGCGATTGGCTGATAAGTTATCAGTATTGAGGTTTTTACCTGTCACCACCTCAGATAAGTGAACTTTCAGTTGGTCCGTGATACGTCAGCCCAGTTTCCGTACCCCACTTCCCCCTCACCTTTTGCAGTATTATTTCCTGTCTGTCACGCTGGAATGCCGCACTTTCGCCTGCGGCCGATCTCCCAGCCTGTCTGCCAATGTTTTTAAAGGAAGTCATTATATTGAGAAGGAATTCTATAACCCCAGCACCCCGGTTATGGAGCTCCTGTGCCTCTTAGGCTGCGTTACAATCAGGAAATGATAGGCCCCTTCGGAGCGTGAAGTTCCTCGACGAGATTAAACTCACTTTCCTTCCATTGCCAATAATACAGCTTCGCCGGATTTCACTTGTCACTCGTGGTGTAACCTCACGCAAGCACCAACGAATGATGTGTGTGTGTTTGTGTGTGTGTGTGTGTGTGTGTCAGTTTTTGCTGTGGGCAGGGACTCAAGATTTGTGAAAATCCTATCTTGGTTATGTTCCTGTGAAGAGGTCTTGTATTCCCAGGACCAAACCCGCACTCTTCGTTGACTCTCAACTTTTTTCTATACATGACTGACAGCCCCGCAGAAAGTACGACTAAAGACCTATTTTAAGATATTTGCCTGTTATCTCGCACTCATGACCCATTAAGCGTATAACCTTAGGCGCAAATGTCATTGAATATTGATCGTCACTTTTTTATACTGATTTCTTCATTATTGTTGTTATGGTTAGGATCTTTAGTTCTATAACTTTTAAATCATATTGAAGGCAGCTACACACAGAAAAATACTTTGAGATCTGTTGCTTATGGCTCAAGTGTGGATGTTGACTACAAAATGTATTATCTAGTTTAGTCCATGTATATGTTATTTTTTTTTAAAATGGAGGTAACCCCGCACCGGACGTGCCCAGAATGTTTAGTGTTTTCAAAGATATTTTTCGAAATATTGTCTCGGAGAAAATCAGGGAATAGAGGAATGAAAGATCTTTTGTTAAATCCTATTATTGTTCTTGATATGTAATGTTGGAAGATTTAACGTTTCCTAAAACTTTAAACCCCTTTGAAGTATACTTATTCCTTGAATGTAAGCAAGACATCTCTGTGGCTAGAATGATTAATACGATTCATCAAATCTCGGAAGATATTTTCAGAGTTCTCGAGATGTTTTATAGGAACATTTTCATAGGCGGATATTATGATATTTCCCTGATTAGATAACGTAATTGTCGAAGTGTGTAGTAATGAATACATTCTGTGCATTGTATATTCAACATTCGAACCAGTATACATTTCTTTAACTCTGATGTTTATGAAGGCAAAGTAACCTATGATGCAGCGGTATATGTTAACCAAATCTTTGCCCTTAAAAAACTTCAGTTTTCTAGTGTAACTTACAGAATATCCGTTAGCTCTCGGCAGCCGTGCTAGAGGCGATAAGGTACAGAGGAACAGAAGAAAGTAATGTAGGCAAGGTTAACCGTACCATGGGGGAACTGCGCAGAAGGTTCATTGTATAAACGGCAAGGTCATATGAAGGAGGGTGAGCCCCTCATCAAGAACACCAAAATTATCCTGAGTTTCAACCTCGTGATGAGAATCCTGCACCAGGGCAGCGAGCAACGTAAGCGGTACGACAACCTCTCCGGCAGTGGCTGCTGCAGCCCGCCTGGGGCAGACCATCCCTTGCTTCCCGGGCTGTGAGAATCCCTCAAGCCAAGGAAAGAAAACTTCACAAGTGACTGGGATAACGAGTTCTAGAACTTGCCCCGTTAGCTGGGCTTACCTATGTCACCCACACAACATCAGGTAAAAAATAAGAAAAAGAAAAGGTCCCTCGCACCGTCACTCAGCATGCTCTTGCTTGCCAACATTTGCACAAGAAGATATGTCAAGTTGTATTCACCTTTATTTTGAGGTTGAATACTGATTTTTTGTAGTTTGTATATTTTATAAACACAAAATGTCTCCCCTAGAGAAAAAAAGATATTAAAATACTTTTTAACAATGTGGATAAGTTCTCCCTCTGTCGAAGGAGGTATATTGCACTAGACTAAAAGTTAACGTTAATTAAAAGTTTTCGAGGACTTCAGTTGCAGGCACTTTTGCGTTATATTTATTTCTCGTAGAATTATGGTGTACATCCAACTCTGCTGTTGTTATCTAAAGAATATAAATACTTTTCTTTCCTCAGCATTTTTTGTTGTGATGAATACGTTTTTTAAAGATACACTTGATATGAATAGGAAAGCGGGGATCCCTTTTTAAGATGGTTGAATAAGGTACTTTTTAAAAGGTTTTAACATGATGCTCCCTTAAGTTGACACACGGATCTTATTTTGTATTATGTAATTATTGTATGAAGCTGTTTTCTGGGTGTTTTCGTGCTTTTCTTGTGCATTCTGTAGTCTTGCCTTCTCCCGCTTCCCACACATGGAACCCTGGAACCCTAATAGTCCCAGACGGCGTGCGTGCCTCGGGCTTGATCAGGCTGCCAGTGTGCGACCAGCCGAGGAGAGGTTGGGCGGCGCGCCCCGCTGACGGCAGCAACGGTCTTCAAGGTGTTCCAGTGCCATTATCTTGACACGGGCAAAGGGTCATATCATATAAAAACCCAAAAGCTTGCCATAAATAAGGGTAGCTTTTTTATTGCTCCCCTCCCCCCCATAAAAACAACCGAGTGGGATAGAGAATGACATAATAACTGCTATTAGAATAAACGAACAGAACTACTTCACGGTGTCCATGAGACAGTGGTTTATATATGACATAGTTTTTGTTTGAATTTATAGCATACTTCATGGTTTAATCTGTTGCATAGGGAGGTAGAGCCCATGGCTGTTTGTCTTGAACTGTTTGTTGGTCCTCATCACCTGCTTCCCCAGAATGAAGGCTTTTTTTTTATCAGGTATGGTGAGATTACGCATTCATCGATCTTGACCTCTTTGTCAGAGATGGAACCGTATCGGGCGCGATCATGTAAACCTCACGTACACCAGACCCTCAGTGTCTGATCACTGGTTTCTGAAGTCATGTAACACATTGATTTTCTGATTCCTTTTATTTTAGGATCAAGACGTGCTCATGCCTACGTGACCACTTTATCTCGAGAACTCAAGTTTAGCATAACAGTACTTGTGAAAATAGTTTATTCCGAATCAGAGAGCACAGCATTTATAAAGAATCCACTGTATAAATAGTTGTAATGATATAGACTGTAATACTTGTATAACAGCTAGAACATACTGTCGCAATTAACCAATACAAACTTAAAGTAATGCTCAGAAAATCTTCAAATTGTTTTCCGAAAATATATAGATAAAACATACTATGAACTGGAATGATTTCATTTTAGTCATTAGGTTTTTTTTGCCCCATGGCATTTAGACAATTAATTTTGAAAATAACTTATTATATGCAGCAAATTTCATTACTTTCATTATGCCACAGGCTGATATAATTGAAGGTCTGAATGTAGTGGAAGCCTCTGGGAGGAAATTAGTCGCAGTGAGCCTTTGTCAAGTAAGGAATGTGGGACACGTTATCCTTCCCTGGTAATAGTAGGCTTCTGCCATGGCCACAGGCTTCTCACATTGTGCACATCCTTGGATATGACCTTCCCTTCTGGGGTTCCCCTAGTATTGAAAGATAATGAATTATATTAAAACCTAACAACCATCTTTATATTTATGTATACTATACATGAAGGTGACTGTAACTGATACAGAGAATTATAGTCCAATCGGGCTTGAATTTGGTGGTTATTTTTGTTTCAGAATCTGTTATAATACGTTTAAAAAAAAAGATGAACAGGATTGCAGAGTAAGAGATTGAATATTACTAAAAGCAGTTGTGCTAGTAGCAGGCATTAAGATTTTTTTTTTTTTTTCTATATGGTTAGCCATATCTAGACTACGGTATTTCTCCAGTGCTGTTGCTCATGACGTTAGCATGGTATTCAAAATTTAACGTGTTTTTTCCCCCCGTGCTTTAGAGTAACATTCAGGTATCGGTACATGAATATCGGCTGGCGATAATACACGAGGATGTACGGAATCCAGTGAAGGTAAAGAAATGAGAGTTGCTTTTGCGGTAGGTGCCGTGCTGTTACAGGAAAATCTTAGATTTTTATACGGTAGATATTTTATGTCTTCAGTCCTTACGAAACCTGTGTGATGTGATTCTGCTCTAGCTATGACAAATCGTTTTCCCGAGTTTAAGCAGTTTCAGGAAAAACAAGTTAACCTCATCAGCACGTCGAAACGATCCTTGATTATGAGGCTTTGCCTTTGACCGCATAGCTTAAGGGCCTTCTTACCTTTGTAAGAAGTGTTCAAGTTGATGTTTTCCAGTGTTCTGTAAAAATACGTTCTGAAGAGAGGGAAGACAACCGCAAGACACACTCATTTTCATCTTTCCTTGACCTCGTCTTTAGCTGAAGCTGTGTTGTTTGTGATCGTAATATCCGTATTCGGTACCTCTTTTCAAATGTTAGTTTCCTAAATGTATTGCACTTTAATTACGAACTTGAAAACAAGATTGCGTTATATAGCAATAGATGAAAACATTCTCATCTCCAGAGGTGTGTATCAGGCCGCCGTATGGAAGGTCGAAGAAAAGCTATTTGATTTTCATCCTAGATAATCGTACCTCCATTTTCTTTTCTGGAAAAGAAAAACAGAGTCATCGGAAAACGGCCATCATCACAAACATGTGAGAGGAGCCTCCGACTGGCCTTGATGTTACCTAGGAAGCGTCCAACGAAGTCAGTCGGGATAATCCCTCAGGAGAGGCTTTTTTATGTATATTATTTGTAATTGTAGGTGATTAACTTGGCTTTTATCATAGAGTTTGATAAACATCATCATTTTATTCATGTAAAATGCATGGGTAATTATTGATAAATGCCATTTGGCTTGCTGTTGTAATGTTCCCAATACGTATATGGAATTAATTGCTGTGATTTTGAAAGTTGAGAGAAAATCCAGTTTCGTATTATGAAAACACATTTTGATCATTTCTATGACTCTTACCACGTATAGCTTTTGAAGAAAATGTGTTTGTTACTGGTCCATAATTGCCTACTTATGGTGACTAGGCAATCATGAAAGCGATGAAGGCTATCCATACATAAGGTTTTCCGGTTTTTATAGGGGATTAAAAAGATACTTTGCCTGCCTAGATATTGGTTCTTATATGATGGGTTATAACACCAAGAGAGATTGGTCATATTTTTGGAATTTGTAGTAAACGCTGGTCAAGAATTTGTCTGATAAGTTTAATAGAGATGATCTGAGACTAGTAGAAGTTTCACAACATAGCGTATAGTTATAGCTGTGATAATAGAAGTTACGTATATTCATATGGGACCACAACTCAGATTTGGCTCCAGATGGTTGGCCTATACTGTATGCTCTCTAACAGTCTGTTACAACATACGAGTCTACTATGATATGCAGGCCCCCTCGATTACGTATGTAACGGTGAATTGGCAACCTCTGGCTGCTGGGACCTTGTCCATGGTAGCGGGCATTGTCCGATTACCATCTAGGTCGAGCTAGTAGCAGGGATGGCGCCGGACGTCCCCTAGACTGCCATGCAGACCCTGCTGGCCCATGCGGGCCCAGACCACCCGCTGAAGAAACCCCGGAGACCAGACTCAACTTTTCCCAATGTTTGCTTGGCCGCATATCTTTAACACGTCCCAATCATATTTTCATTTCTTGAAAAGTCGCCTCCTACGACACGCAGGGAGTACGTGGGAAGTATTCTTTCTCCCCTATCCCAAGGGATAATATATATATATATATATATATACATATATAAACTTTGTTGCGGGAGACAGCGACAAAGTATAATAAATAAATATAGTTACTATACACGCTGCTCCCACTAAAGGCCACTGGTGGTAAACTTTTGGGCATATCTGGCAGTAAATTTTCTCTGTACACGTTAACATGAAAATCATCCTTACCACACGGTCTGTGATGTTTTGAAGAGCAACAAATCCTGTGTTGACGAGTGTTACTGGTCCCCAAAACATTGCCTCTATGTGCAAGTATTTCCGGGCATACTTCAGTGAACGCATCCTAAGATTGTCCTCCCGCTTGGCATAATACATTAGTGTTTGAAAGCGGCGCCATCCCAATGAAAGGATAAGAGGATCTCGGTTTTTTAAAATTCTGGGATACCAACGATGAGCCTTAATACGAACCTGTGGGAAAATATCAAAGTGTATGATCTAGACTTAGATGTTTATAAAGACTTAGATGTTTATAAAGATAAAACACATCAAATACATCTATGAAGTTATTTCCAACTGAAATTTGTTGAATGCATTTCCTTGCCTCAAGAGTATTTCTAGGTTAACTTCAATTTAACTAAACAATTGTAATTTAGGTCCATCAAATAGTAAATTCAAATGCAATCCCATCCACACCCATTAAAAGAATAATCATCTTTAACTCTGATATCAATTTTGTTATGAGGATGACTAAGTCATATACAAGTTATGTATACAATTATGTAACATTATACTTTATATCACTTGTGTAGGACAACCTACAGAAACGTTTAAAATATCTGTGAAAAATTTAAATTTCACTTAGCAAACTGATGCATGTTTAAGTTTAATTCCTTTCCTTATTCAAACACAGCTTTAAGATATATAAAAGCTTTCAACAATGACAAACAGAATCTTACTCTGATAAATCCCATGTCGTTCTCATTTTCAAGTAAGCCCCCTACAATGACTGGGTAAGTGGCATCAAAATTGGTGGTGAATTCACAGGGGAAATGATCAAATTCCATGCGAACATAGAGGCCTGGGCGGTAACCTTCATACTGTACTCTTGTTTCATCATCAAGACCTTTAAATTCTTCACGGTTCAGCTGTGGAAGTCAAAAGTACTTCAAGCATGGTAAAAATCTAACATAAAATTCTCTGAATCTTGTGTATAAAACATAAAATGGGCAAGAATATTGTTCATGAGGCCTTTTCACCTAAAACAGGAACAATATTTGTTGATGAACATCTCAACTATAAGATAAGAGCTTATTTATCATGCTTAGACTGACAAATGAGGTATACAGAATTTTCCTCAAACATTTTCAATTATCAAACCCTGTCCACTTTTTACCATATCAGTGCATTCAAAAATATTTTAATCTAAGGAAGTTTATTTCCTAGGAAAAAAGTGTGGGGGAGCTGGTGATTTTTGATCACTTTGAGAGGTAACATTTCACAGAGTGGTAACACAAGTAAATATGAGGGAACTTGATGCACATAAAGGGTGTCATGGTTAGACTAAGGACAGGATGAAGTACAAAACATGAAAGACACCAACCTACCTACAAGTAACTATGATAAGATTTAAAAAGAAATGAATGATTTGAGAATGTTTACCTAATCAGCAGCTTTTAGTCTTAAGACTACTGTCCTGCTGTGTCTTTTTATGGGGGGGGGGAATTACATTTCTTTTTTTAATAGAGAAACAGTCTGAATTATTTGAATGCATTCATATAAAATGATCCTGACAATTTTGAACATTTAATGTAACATAATTACTTTTAATGGTGCAATAAGTGCTTACATATGTACAAATTCAAAGTATGCAAAAGGCCTGGCATCAATTTCAGCTAAGAGCTAATCTGAAGATGCACAGAAAGGCACAACTACCAATAGTCAAGTTATCACAAAAATGTGTATGAGTGAGTAAAAGTACTTATGGTTAATTAGATTTCTAGATGATACTATCCAACATATTAACTCTGGATGGAAGAAGCACCTAAAAAGCTATTTGAAGAAGTCATTTACTTCATCAAAGGTAATACTTTGAGTGGAAAAAGTACTAGCGTGGAAAGTCAATTTCTGAAACCCCAGCCATGGAACTACATAGGGACTTGATGCTAAGCAGTATTAACCACTGATTTCATAAGGGTCCTATATGATCTTTTTCCTTGAGGTCTAATAGGTATGGCCTAACAGCGTATAGTCTTTGCATCCTCAAATACTAATGAAAGTTGGGACCCAATATCTGGTAAAATAGAAACATCTCTACCACTACTGCTATTTGAATGGGTATAGCTACCTGCATAATGATTTAATGTTAGAAACTAATAATATACATACTTTGTGAAAAACTGGAAAACTTTACACCATTAAGAAAAAGCTCTACAAAAGAGCACTGGAAAATAATGGGTATAAAATTCAACACTAACAAAATCATGATTTAGATTAACAGCACTAACCTGGGCCTGTTGACTCATTTCTGCCTTCAGAGAATCAAAGTGATTACCATCACCCTTGTCATCATATTCAGCATCAAACAACTCTTTCAGACGTCTCTTTTTTTCTAAAAGCTTCTCTTTTGCTGACAATTCTTTTTTAGTTTCTGGAACATCATCTGAAATATATAACATATACATATTTGTAACAAAATATCACTTTTATGATCTATCTATGAACATTACTCCCAACTCAGTGAAGTGGGCTAGGTACATATAGCCTCTACAAAGGCTCTTGTGTACATCCTCAAATTGTGACCAGTGTGTCAAATTGAGATATGGGCTTCCTTGATTCTTAAAATGCTTTCACTTTTTCACATTATACACTAAACTACTTTGTCAAGTGAGACCAATGTCTCCAGCTACATCAATTCCATACACAAAATCTTTCCACTGCATTCTGTCCCTAGCTATTCCTCTATCATCTTCACCTAAAATCTCCCTATTCCTGACAAAAACTCTTCCTACATACATCCACCTATTCCACAATTTACCTCTACAAGTATACCTGGGAATATACTGCAGTCACCAAACAAAAATACATGGTTGGATATACAATAGCTCAACAGGTTGCGAAGATTAAGCATCATATTAAAACATTTAGAATGAAGTGGAAACCAAGTTATTACAGAAGGTTCTGAAAGGCAACCTGAATGCTCAAGATCTGAATGATCAAGATAGGGTCAATGACACTTATTTTTGAAAGACAGCTGTTATGAGTAGTGGATATTTTACAGAAGTAGTTGAGTTATGTATCCTTCAAGTACTGATCAGTGAAATGTGGAAAAGAGTGCTTTGTAAATAGTGTTTGGAGGATACTATGTAAGCCACCCAGCTATATAGAGGGAAAAGTCTTTAAAGATACAGATGGAAAGACACTATAGAAGCACAGACATGTTTTGCACACTTGGTTACTGTTTCCTGCTTTGGTGAAGTAGTGCCAAGAACAGATGAAATGTCCTCATTTGTTCATATCCACTCCTTAGCTGTCATGTGTAAAGTACCAAAACCAGAACTATCATCCTCAGACAAGCTCCAATGAACAGACCATTCCATGGTTTCACCTGATTTCATCAGATATCCTGTTCAGCTCAATAACAGCATGTATCTCTTCATATACGACAATGCTCTAACTGAGATACAGACATGCATCATAGGTGATATCTTACATAAACTACCCTTGAGAATATATTCATTTAACGTTCAAATACAGTTACACAACTTACTGTCAGAAACTTCATCTTCTTTTCCTTCGGGAGTTGCGGTGAATTTCTTTCCAGACTCCAGATCTTCAAAATCTCCATAAAGATCTTCATCATCATCATCCATCTTAAGAAGAGTCTGAGCATCCTTATCATCCTTCCACTCCCCAGTTACAAAGCAGTCACGAATACTGTTCTGAATCTGATTGAAACAGGATAATAATATCTATAAATATAGAAATACTGGTAAATATAATACTATGAATATAAAAATAGTATGAATAGTATGAATATAAAAATACTAGTAAATATAATAATGATCCAAGGGAGGAATTTTCCTCCATGACTCAGTTTTCAATCCTGGTGCTATATCCAAGCAGAAAAAGAACAGAGACAAATGAAAGATGAATAAAGTAAAAGTTTAAACGTAGTGGGGAAAAAAAGCCCAAGATGTAACTTTTATACTAAACACACTCAGCACTTACTTCTCAATTCTGCTGTTTTTTCACAAAGGCATGCACACTCGACATCACACTTTATGATCTGTGGTCCCACCAAGTGGATATGGCCAGCTTCCCAAGAGCTGCAGAAGTCCTACAGAAGGGGCTCTTGGAGCTGGACTATGAGGGCATACATATATAATTTTTCTTTCACACTCACTCTCTTTGCACACCTTTGTCAGTGACAGCAAAAGCTGACTTAGCCATCAAGGAAAAACCCTTGCCTATCTCCCTCTGTCCCTGCTTTTAGTATGTGAAGGTACAGGAAAGTTTCCTGTTCCCCACTTCTATCCCTGTCATTTGCCGGCTAGGACATGTTGGAGATACGTGGTTAATGTTCTTTCTCCCCTATCCCAAAAACTCATTCTTGGCACATCTCCAATATGTAAGTAATGAATCTGCATAGTTCCAATTCAATCCACTGATAGTCTTACGAGAAGGTGATTACAAAAACTACATCCTCAAGTGGGCCAAAGATATGAATAAACAGATAGACCAATGTGATGCAATAAGACTTCCACTTGCTTTGCAGAGGCCTAAAATTTGGATTTCTGAATAACTAACTATACATACAATCAGATGGGAATGAATAAAGGCAAACAGTATGAATTATGGACATGTGTATATATGTATATGTCTTTGTGTGTATATATACATATATATACGTTGAGATGTATAGGTATGTATATGTGTGTGCGTGGATGTGTATGTATATACATGTGTATGTGGGTGAGTTGGGCCATTTCTTTCGTCTGTTTCCTTGTGCTACCTCGCTAACGCGGGAGACAGCGACAAAGCTAAATAAATAAATAAAATAAATAATAAATAAAGTCTGACACACCAAACAAGGGTCTGAAATCATGAACCAATTTGGATATGTCAAAAAACAGATTTATTGGAGAGGATTTTCCCCAATTAGTACAATAGAGTAAGAGTTCACAGTACTATAGAATGAACATGCTGTTTTTAAAGTAAACCATACTTATCTCTAGCCTCAAAGTGTTCATTATAAGACATAAGTATCTCTAGAATCAATCCCTTTAATCACCCATTTTCCATAGGCCAACCATGGTTTTGGCAATCAAAGGGTCTTCCAGGAAGATAACCCCATGATAAGTGAGCAATTACTCTATCCTAAGCTCCAATGGAAAACTGCATCCTCCCCAGTTTTCATTTTATGTTCATTCCTAATTATCAAACACCTTAAATGTATGTTTAACTGCAGTTTCTGCTATCAATCAAATATACAGAGCACCCACATTAAACAGATGAATCAGACTGGCGGTGTGACATGTTGCATGAACCACAAGGAATGAAACAACTCAAACACAGCAAACAAAGAGAAGCCTATTCCTGGGTATTTACCTTGGGTTTGTTCATACAAAGGAGGAGTTTGTGTGTTCCAGGGGGATGATGGGCACTGTCTTCCTCTGGTGTGTGAACTACCAACATGAAATCTTCCTGGCAGCCACCAAATGTCACAACAGATTCATACCCATATCTGAAAAGAAACAGCAACTTTCAGATCAAGTACAGGATTAGTGTTCACAGGAATATTTCCTTTACCAACATGTAAGTCAACACACAAGAATGATGGGCACTTATGCACCATCACTGCCAGACCTTATACTAGTATAGATATTGAAAATATTATATATGATACCCTAGATTAAAAAGTGATCAAGCTATGCTCAAGTTTGGCTGTGTGTTGAATGAGGAAGTTAAAAAAGCAGAGGAGAGAGAAAGTTATAAAACCAGAGGAGGCAAGACTAAAGACGAGATTTAATCATGGAAACTAATCAAACCTCAACTACTGAAAATATAGATTGGAAAATGGAGCTCTATAGCCAGAAGTGTTATGAAATTTACAATGAAGGACTCGGAACATGTGTAGCTCTAGTCTCAAATACTGAAGGAATGTTAAAAAAGAGGGAAGAATTGTTTAATGAAAGATGTCAAAGCAAAGAAGCTTTGAGAAATGTAGTGGCAAAAATAAAGATGATATTCAAACCTGGAAGCATTAGAAGAGTATAAGAAAGCAAGGAACAAGTGCAGCATGATATGACAAGGAAGCATAAAGAAACTTTGAAAGGAAAAGAATTTGTGACAAGGCAGAAATACAGCCAAAACTTTTCAATTAATTCATCAGGAATAAATTGTCAGTTAAAGAACAGATATAGTAGCTAATCAGGTTAAGAGATTTAGTGGGGAAAACAGTGCATATGAATAAGCACTTTTCATAAACACGTAATGCCCCAAACAGCAAGGATTTCAACCAGGACCTTTTGTGTGGCAGATGCAAGTGCTAACTGCTTGGCTGTGATTGCCCATACATGCACTATATTTGTGTTCATATGCCTCCATGTTTGACAGTAGGTTCTGTAAAATTGCTAACTACTGGTAATGTGAGCCTGATAGGATTTGACCAGTCTACACCCCATTGCTCATGGATGTGAGATGATTGTGGCCTTTTTTGTCTGTTTTTTTGGTGCTACCTTGCTGAAGCAGGGAGCAGCATTACTGTTTCCTGTGGGGTGGGGTAACGCCGGGAATGGATGAAGGCAAGCAAGTATGAATATGTACAAGCGTATATATGTATATGTCTGTGTATGAATATGTATATGTGTATATGTGTCTGTATGGGCATTTATGTATATATATATATATATATATATATATATATATATGTGGGTATATGAGTGGATGGAGCCATTCTTCATCTGTTTCCAAGCACTACCTCACAGACACAGGAAACAACGATCAAGCATGATAATGACATAATACACTACCTTCCCATGGTTTACCCCATTAGTGGAAAAAGAGCAAATCTCAAGCCTTTACCCAGTAAAGGAGACCAAGAAACAGTGCTGAACTACATGTTTCTATTTCTGAAGTTTACTCTGAAAAATGCAGAAAAAGAAAATAAAAAAGTAAATGTGTGATTAACTGCAAAGAAGAATGTACTTTTCTCAAAGACAAAACAGGCTCAGGAAACGGAGGTTGCCTATGACAAATCTCTTAAACTTATATGAGAAAAAAAGCCTATTGTTGACAAATGAGAAGGATGGGAGGACTGTGTGTTCCTGTACAACCAGAAGGCATCTGGTATTACCACATAAGAGCTTTGTAGGAAGCTGTATTTTTAAGTAGACCTAAGGGGAAGACTGTTTCAGTCATCAAAAAACTATTTTTGTGAAAAGGAACAAATGTAAGAGGAGCATTTTCACAGTGGGCTACAGTTACTAGTGATGTGCTGCATGGTTTTGTCTTAATATCATTCCAATTCTTGACTTGCCAGAGGGACTGAATTCATGCCTGAATCAATTTGTGATGCTAAGGTCACAGAAGAAGCAAGGGTTGCATCAAATTACAATGAGACTTAACAAGTTCCACAGCTGGTCTGATACACTGTTGATAAGGTCCAATCTAAGGAAAAAGAGAGAGAAAAAGTATCAAACTGTATGAATCTGTCTGTGAAAGGAACTTGAAGATCAACTATGTATCCCAACTGTCATCAGAGCACCACACTTGGAGAACTGTCTAAGAAGTTGTCTGTAGGTAAATATAAACACCAAATTCAAGTAGAATGCTTGGATAACATTTTAATATGCTATTTGCAACTTGCAATGAAATTAGAGTGTTCCTTGAGGCCAGTCACTTCACTTAAAGGAACTTAGATCAAAAATAGATGATCCATCACAGGACAACCTAAAATAAAATTTTCTCAACCATGGCAAAGGCAAAGAGAAAACAAGAAAGATAATCATAATCTTCAACTTTGTAAACTAACTTGACATGATGACGAAGAAAAATTCTTTGAAAGATGCAATCGAGGTCATAAGAAACTTTTCTAGAAAAGATGTAAAGTACAGCTTTTAGCAACTGAGTAGTGGAGACATAAAATATTCTAAGTGGTGAAACTGTGAGTGCAGACAGAATACATTAATTAGTTTAAAAAGTTGTAAGACAAGAAAATGTTCAAAGAGTCAAGGACCCCCAAGTGTTGAAATCCTTTCTTGCTCATACAAAAATATAAAAAAATCAAGGCTGCTTATATTCTCACCTTCCAACAGAGCCCATGCTCGTATGATCAAGCAGCGTGATGGCATCCTCACTGACAGCCACCCACACTGGTGATGGTGGGCCTTCAGGTGATGGGGTAGCAGCAGGGAATAAAGTAGCTCCAAAATATGGCCACTTTCTGGTACATGTTAGATATATTCGTACACAGTCACTTTGTGTTCTTCCTCTCAGACCTACCCACTTTTCTTGTAAACTGTCTAACAGTGCCCTGAAATCCATGAAATAAAGGATATACTCTCTAAAAGTAATACTTTTTAACAAGTTATCAGTTGCAATGCTTGAAACCTTATGAACTGTGTGTATTGTGACAATCTTATAGTCCTATCAAAATACTTCTCATCATTATATCACTAAGTGTTCTGTATTTAACATAAATAAAAAAGAACTTTGGCTTAATGAAAGAAGCAGATTTCTGCATTCTGACATGCTGAACAAAAGATAAACATGTATTAAGGTTCATTTTCACACTTGATAATCATGGACCTAAAAAACTTCACACTTGTCTACCATCTCAAAGTAACTGAATCCACATTCTGTTACCTAGGTAAGATGTTGGAAAAAGTCCTAGTCACAGTAGATGAATCATGAATTATGACATAATGTAAAGAGAAAGCTGGAGCATGCATCCTTTGAGCACTTGTCCCTGGATGCACTGCCCTTTCAATATTTCCCTCACTTGGACTGCTTGAAGAATGCATGATAATTAATTATCAAGTTAACTATATGCATAGGGAAACATACACTGCTCTTCTACTGCTTGAACATGTCTGTACATCTCGAATTCATCCCAACAGTCATGAAATTGTAAAGATAGCAACACTTGTACTGGATACTCAATTTCACAAGAGAAAAAATCAATAAAAGTTCAAACCAGAATATACAAGCCTTGGAAGATAATCTATGACAATATTCAACATGAAGCTAAAATTAGTAAGTTCAGCAGTTTCAGCTTATTTGATTCCAAGCTCACACCTAGTAATGTCAAGCTAAAATTGGAAAATAAAACCTTATGAATAATACAAGAGAAACTTAGAATAAATCATTATCAAAAAAAACTTCAACTGAAGGAATCAAAACCCACTTATAATTTTAGTTTTATGTGCAGAACTTGCTTCTAAATTGATAATGAGCTGTAATCAAACTTTGAACCTACTGATCGGCAATAAAATACAGTAAAGGGTACAAGGGCAGAGGTAGAGTCTAGAAGACACTGACAGATGCAGTGAGAGAACTGTTTAGGGTGGGAAATACTTCAAAATGATGATTTTGAGGAATAATTGAGAATCAGATGTAACAGAGGCCTCTTGTGTTTGGTAGTAGTATAAATGCAGATGACAGTCTCAATGAGGCAACTCAGCATGCAAAGGTGTGGAAGTGATTTTCTGGTGCTTGATGTACCTGATCCACCCCACAAAACTGGAACTGAAGTAATGATAGAAGAAAAAGACAATTTTGGCAAACTAGTGATTAAGAACATTCAAATCCAGGTTAACCCCATAACATGCAAGAGAATTAATTACAGCTAATTAATTCATGAAACACTATTCTGAACTAAGAGTCTACTTACTTCGTTTCTTCATCATTGAGATCCTCACGATATCGTGCAGGGTAGAACTTTGTGAAAGCCTGCTGAATATGAGCAGTGGATGGACCAGAAGAACCAGAACCTCTTGATCTTTCACTGTTCACTTCGCCCATATCAATCTATGGATGATAATTTTATGCAAAACAGAGTTTACTCACAGTTAACAAAATTTTCTCGTTTGATGAATTCTTCCAAATAGAATCTGTTTAACATGTGTCTTGAAAATTTCTGTATCTTCAAATTATTACTTTGGATAAAAAAGAGTAAAGTAAGCCCATAAGAAACTTCCATGCTAGTATGAAGCAATTATTCATGCTTTTCCAAACTATGTACCTGTCCACAACCTTGCTTCAACATTAGCATCCCTCTCATGTATAATTCTCCATAATCAATATGAATTGTGACCCCCTTATACAATTATATCAGGTAGATAGGTAGTATGGTGTGGACAGCTCATGCTCAAGGTAGCGATACTTTTTAAACTTAGACATGTTAAAAAGAGGCCCATAACTACCTTACACCTTCTCTATATAATTGAAACTAAGCCACCAGGCTTATTATAAGACATATATTTTCCCAAAAATATGTCATCTTGGCAGCCAGCAATTTCTATCCTGCCAAAGAAATAGATGACATAATGGCAATTGTGTATGGTGGTTTGTCATAGCGCATCTACCAACTTTCTTGGCAAGTCTACAGACAGGACTGCCTTTTCAGTAAGATAAATCCCTGAGGAAGGGGACAAAGAATTCTACCTCCATATTCCCTGCATGTTGCAGAAGGCAACTAAAAGGGGCAGAAGCAGGTGGGCTAAAAACCCTTCCCTTCAGGTATTTCAATTTCTAAAAGATGAAACAGGAGCAGCCAAGTGGGGAGTGCTCATTCTCCTCAAAGACTCAGAGTGGGGTGTCTGAATGCATGTGGATGCAACCAAGATGAGAAGAGAGGAGAGATAGGTAGTATGTTTGAGGAAAGAAACTTGGATGTTCTGGCTCTGAGTAAAACAAAGCTCTAGGGTAAAGGGAAAGAATGGTATGGAAATGTCTTAGGAGTAAAATCAAGGGATGGTGTGAGGACAGACTTAAGGAAGGAGTAGCACCACTCCTGAAGCAGTTGTGGGAGTGTGTCTGTAACAGATTGTAAGGAAATAAATTCTAGACTGATGTAGGTAAAACCGAAGTGGACAGATGATTATCGGTGCTTATGCACCTGGCCATGATTAGAAAAACCATAAGAGGAAAGTGTTTCGGGAGCAGCTGAGTGAGTGTGTCACGAGTTTTGACATACAAGACTGGGTATTAATGGGTGATTTAAATGCAAAGGTAAGTAATGTGTTAGATGATGGTATAAAGTGCTATTAATAGAAATGGCGAAGAGCTTGCAGAGCTGTAAGCTGAAAAAGGACTGGTAATTGGGAATACCTGGTTTAAAATGAGGGAAAGGGCGAGTATGTATGAAAAAATGAAAATACATAAATATATGCATGCGAGTTGGAGAGATGGTCAATGTGCATTATTAGATGATATCAAATGGTAGGCATGTAAAACAGAGACTTTTGGAAATAAATGTGCTGACAGGGGCAGCTAGTGGGTTGTCTGATCACTATCTTGTGGAGGTAAGGGTAAAGATTTGTAGATTTTTTTTGAGAAACAGGGAAACAATGTTGGGGAGAAGAGAGTAGCAAGAGTAAGCAAGCTTGGAAAAGAGACTTGTGTGAAGAAATACTACGAAAAACTGAGAGTAGAATGGCAAAATGTGAGATTAAATAAAGTGAGGGGAGAGAGTGAGGAATGGAAGGTATTTAGGGAAGCAGTGAAGGTATGTGCATGAGATGCATGTGGTATGTGAAAGGTGGGAGATGGGGAGATTAGAGAGTAGTGAATGGTGGGATGAAGAAATAAAGTTGCTGGTGAAAATAAGATGCACTTGGGTGGTACTCACAGGGAAGGAGTACGAATGATTGGAAGATGTATAAAAGAGAGTGGCAGGAGGTCAAGAGGAAGGTGCAGGGTTGAAAAAGAGGGAAAATGAGAGCTGGGGTGAAGTTTTCGAAGGAGGTAAATAATGTGCCAAAGACAAGAAAACAAATGGGAACATCAGTAAAGGGGACAAATAGTGATGAAGTGAGTAATTTGAGGGATTGTTAAATATGTTTGATGATAAGAGTGGCAGATGTGGGGTGTTTTGGTTGTAGTGGCATGCTAAGTGAGTCATGGAATGTGGTTTGGTGGAGAAAGAAGAGGAGGTGAAAGCCATGCAAAAGGTGAAATGCAAATGCAGCAAGGCAGCTGGATTAGATGGTTTTGCAGACGAGTCTATTAAGAAACGGGGTGACTGTTTTTAATTGATTGGTAAGGATATTCAATGAATGCATGGCTCATGGTGAGGTGCCTGAGGATTGGCAGAATGCATGCATAGTGCCACTGTATAAAGGCAAGGGGAATAATGGTGAGTGTTCAAACTACAGAAGTATAAGTTTGTCAAGTATACCTGATAAGTTGTATAGGAGGGTACTGACTGAGAGGGTGAGGGAATGTACCTCTGAGCATCAGATGGGAGAGGATCAGTAAGGTTTCAGATGTGGTAGAGGATGGGAGGACCAGGTGTTAGCCTTAAAGAATGTGAGAAATATCTCAAAAAAAAAAGAAAAAAAAATTTGTGTGTGGCATTTATGGATCTGAAGAAGGCATATGATGGGGTGGATTAAGATGCTTTGTGGAAGGTATTAAGAATATATGGTGTGGGAGTTAAGCTAGTAAAAGTTTTCATCAAGAGTGTAAGGTGTGTGTATGACTAGGAAGAAGGAAAGTGAATTGCTTCAAACGAAGGTGTCTGTAGCAGGGGTGTGTGATGTAACAATGGACGTTTACTTTGTTTATGGATGGTGTGGTTAGGGAGATAAACACAAGAATCTTGGAGAGAGGGTCTGGGAAGTATGTCAGTTGTTGCTTGCTGATGATACAGAACTGGTGGCCAATTCAAGTGAGACTGAGTTTGGAAGTGTGTGAAAGGAGAGTGTTGAGAGTAAATGGGAATTAAAGCAAGGTTATTAGTCTGAGCAGGGCTTAGGGACAAGTTCTTTGGGATGCAAGTTTGATTAGAGAAAAATTGGAGGAAGTGAAGTGTTCTAGATATCTAGTAGTGGACATGGCAGTAAATGAAACCATGGAAGTGGAAGTAAGTCATAGGGTTGGGGAAGGGAAAAAGTTTTTGGGATCACTGAAGAATGTGTGGAAAGAGAAATTGTCATGTTGCAGGACAAAAATGGGTATTTTCGAAGGAACAGTAAATAAAATATAATAAATATATATATAT
>JAUUDZ010041211.1:0-10725 GCA_032361705.1 Panulirus versicolor
CATCATTCCAGGACTTAGGAAATCCAGGGGCCAATCGCACACACACACACACACACACACACACACACACACATACACACGAACACACCCCGCTGGGTGATTAGTACATAAATACACTGGAGTCCGGATTGGTATGACGCAAATATGCTTCAGAACTCCTGCCTTCCCTCCCTCCCTCCCTCCCGGATCAGTAAACCGAAGGAGGGGTGGCCAGTTTCATCGGCTTGTCTCACACGTCCCGTGATGCACGAACGACTGAAACATGTTTCATTACGTGGGAGCGCATGACTCAACACAATGTCTTACACGCGATGCGTCGTGGTCATGCGCTTCCTAAACATGTGATGTTTCACATGTAAGGAAACATGTTTCGTGTGAAACATGTTTCATATGGGGGCAGGCACTATCCACCGTGCGCATTGTAAAAGATGAAGGCCATGTTTCACTTTAGAAACATGTTTCGTACACTGGTCAGATGTATCATGTGTAAGTACGTTTCATGTAAAGGTTTCACATATAAGTCCAATTTTCAACATGCATGAGAAGTTTCGCGTGTGGCTACTACTTCCACAGGCTAGCCACAAGTTTCACATAGCAGGCCACAGGTTTCACATGTCGGGCCACAGTTTCATATGTCAGGCCACAAGTTTCACATAGCGGGCCACAGGTTTCACATGTCAGGCCACAAGTTTCACATGTCGGGCCACAGGTTTCACATGTCGGGCCACAAGTTTCACATAGCGGGTCACAGGCTTCACATGTCGGGCCACAAGTTTCACATGTCGGGCCACAAGTTTCACATAGCTGGGCCACAAGTTTCCCACAGCGGCCACAAGTATCACATGTCAGGCCAAAAGTTTCACCTGACGGGTCACAAGTTTCACATGGCTCCTCTCCAGACAAGAGACTTTCCACAAGTGTTTCATCTCTGACAAACGACATTCACAGAATACAGTTTTCAAGCGTAGGAAACATGCTTCAGATGTGGTAACATGGTCTTATATGTTTCATATACGTATCCGGTTATTACGTCATGGTTTCACACGTTTAATATGTACCAATCATGGTGTTTTACATGTCGGCCTGACGCTTATGTACATATCACTCCTCCGAAACTCACACATTCATTTCATGGCGCGAATGACGTCATACGCATCTAGGCCTAATGACGGCCAATGAGGTCATCACCACTAACACCCCCCGTCCCCCTCCACCCCTCCCTTCCTCTAACGACCAGTCCACATGATAATTGGTGCTAAGATGCTTATCATTAATCCCCCCCCCACACGGGGGGGGAGGGTCAACACACACACACACACACACACACACACACACACTCTACGTACACACGACATCTCATTTCACTACCCCAACGGCCGCTGATCACACCCCCCTCCCCATCCCTTCCCCCCTCCTCCTCCACAGCAAACGCCAGGCCACTGAGCCCTTCTTCCCCTTCGCTAAGAGGGACGAGATGGATAGGGCCGAGTCGAGTCATAGAGGATGTCTAACGCCTGTCACACGAATATATTCGTAAGCCCAACTGTCCCAAAAGTGGGAACGTTAGGACGCCGGGAGCCGCTTCGCAGAAAACGGGCGCGACCCGTGTGGCGCTCCCATTCTGGGAGAAGCACAATGTAGCCAATCACAGGGGCTGGCCTCTGACCGCCTCTGGACCAATCACGAGCACTTACTACGGGTTGGTGGAGGGGGGGGAAGGTCATACCCCCCTCCCTCCCTCCCCCTCCCACGTGCGGCGCGGGGCTGAATGACCGGCACGTGGCCGGCTGCCCCCCCACAACAACCAGGCCACGTGGTCGGGCGCCACGTTCGACCACGTGCCGTCATGCTGCCCGCCAACACTTAACGTGATCAACAGCCCACTTTTACCTTACCTTCATCATTCCGCCATTCTACCATGACCATTCATCAGTGAATCTTAACCCCCTTTTCTCGGGCGGGCTTGTTCGCCAGGACAGTATTTACCGCAATACATGTTGTAATACATATTCCAACTACGTAATGGCCTTAAGACAAACAACAGCCCAATTGCTTCATGAAGTACTTACTTAACAATGATGGTAGCTTCGGAGGAAGAGCTGTTGTAACAACTGCAACGGTGTAATTGCTGATACGACTGATCACCGGGAGGGGTGGCTGTTACGACCCAGCAGTAAACTACTTCCTAATCAGCGTAGATCATTTGTTACCTAGTACAGGGCAGGAGTAATGATGTGTACACCACACACACACCCACCTGACTCTGGTACTAGGAAGTACAAAAAGTGTACACCTCTACCCGCTTGTACACATCATACATCCTGTATGATACTGTATTACTTCTGGACACTATCAGTGGAAGCTAGTTATGAGGCTAGTAACAGGGGAGACTAGTTATAAGGCTAGTAACAGAGGGAACTAGTTATGAGGCTAGTAACAGAGGAGACTAGTTATGAGGCTAGTAACAGAGGGGACTAGGTATAAGGCCAGGTATAAGGAATACTAGTGAGAAGTTTGAGTCATAATTATCCTTATGGTAAACACAGGCCTAAACGAGACATTATCAAACTTGGACAACCAATACGACAAACTGTCAACTCGGCTTGATGAGTGCAGGAAGGGTGAGGGAGAGGAGGGATGTATGGTATAGCGGAGTCCAATCTTAACACCCCAGCAACGCGCACAGACACACACACACACACACACACACACACACACACACACACACACGGACTGACGGACACCCAGAGTTACCAGAAGTAACCCAGCCTAGGTCAGTCGTCGCCACGATGACGTGACCCAGAGGCTGGGCAGGTAATCTTCATGTCAGGAGGAAATTACTGTGGTACACACTCCAGCCACCGATGCGGTGACCTGCCTCCTTCAGGAAGATGGGGCGATCCTTGAGGTCGAGGATGAGGCGATCCTTGAGGTCGTGTGACGGCCTAGCCTCTAAAGAGACCGTTAAGGTTCACCAAAGGTATGGATTACAGCACCGTCGTGGCCAAGCGTCGTAGAGTCGTACTCAAATGCCCAGAGGAACGACTCACAACCGCTCGCGATGAAAACAGAAAACGGTACCCGAGACGTCGGAGGAAAGCGACGAATCCACTTTCGTTCCTACCTTACCTTCTTGTGTGTGTGTGTGTGTGTGGGGCCTCGCGCCCTCGTCCCATCCCGTCCACACCTCAGAGGAACTGACCATGATCTAGATGATACAGTAGTAACAGTCACACTCCATAATAAGACATACGTGTCTAGCACTTACCCTGGATGGTTAACGCTTTTCTTCCCATTTCAGTTTTCGTTCCAAAAGTACCACCAGTTCTTCCTGGTGGTGGTGGAGGCGACGTCTGCCACTAAAGGCAGCGTCCTCGGACCTACACACCCCTGGTGACTCCTAGCGCCGCTACAAGCTGTCATCCGGCCACCACCACAACCTGGTGAATGATGGCTGGTAACCCTCTAGTAACAGAATATGAGACAATGAATCTAAACTTTAAGGCATGTCGGGCCAGGTGGCCAGCAGTGACTGTCGGCGCTTCCTTAACCAGCTCCAGTAAGCTTACAAGCTCCATGAACTCCCTCCTTCAGCTTGGGCTGAAGCTTGAGCAGCTGAGCCGTGCTGCTCCTCTGCTCCTTCACGGCCAGTGGAGGCCGCAAGCCGCCATACCCTGGCTGCTCTGGTTCACTCTGAACTCATCCCGCGCCTTCCTGCATTCCTCCACTTACATTCATCCCACTGCCTTGCTAATGGCTGCATGCGATGTGTTAAACAATCTTAGCCAAGGATGCTTTGCGCCTCCTGTTATGTCCCTCGCTGCATTTCCTGCTACGGTGCTAATGTATCTTACAGTCCCGCATGCCCGTCGTGCCAACAGTGGGTGGGAGAGAAGGCCTTCTTCCTCCCCGGATTTTGCAGGTGTAAGCGAGGATATAGCTCAGCCGTGCGCGCGATGCTGGCGGTGGCTCAAGCCTCAGTGATGTTATTGGTCCGCCAGTGGGACAGAGCAGGACAAGTGTGTGTTGGGTTGTGTGAGGTCACCTGCTCACTCCCAACACCCGCCCCATCCACTCCACTCCCGCACACCACAGGCCGCCACACCCACACACACCCTCCCCCAGCACACCACACACCCAAGGACACCACACCCACACACACCCTCCCCCAGCACACCACATACCCAAGGCCGCCACATCCACACACCACACTTAAGACTCAGCCGCCATGACTCTCCTCGACCCCTCGACACAAGGGCACCTACCTCACCCTTCCTCCCTCAGCCTCAACCCACATCACACACACACTCCTCCACCCCACACTCTCCCAGGAATACTAAAGAGCGTCTTGGTGATCCACTGTGGATATAAGAATGGAAGCCACCACCCGCCCTGCACGTGGATCATGCCCTTCCATCACCTCAATCGTGGAGGGTTCACGTAGATTGGTGGGTCATTCTGGGCGATACGTTCAGGTAGTTGGACGAGATGATCTGTGAGGGACCATAATGGGACGGCTGGGGGCTGGGACCAGTCATGGGAGGGGGAAGACCTGTAGTGACAGTGACAACTCCATTGAACAGAGAGTATCCCAACGCACAGTGTGCACAGAGAGGATCCCAGCGCACAGTGTGCGCAGAGAGGATCCCAGCGCACAGTGTACACAGAGAGGATCTCAGCGCACAGTGTACACAGAGAGGATCCCAGCGCACAGTGTGCAGAGAGGATCCCAGCTCACAGTGTGCAGAGAGGATCCCAGCGCACAGTGTGCACAAAATTTCTCAAGTGTATTGTCCAGAGGTAAACCCTCAGCGTTCCTACGTCCAGATGAGCCAGAGTAACCGTGGCAGCGCCGGTGGAAGCCCCGTGGGAAAGCAAAAGCAACAGATGTTCGGATCATTTATGACCTTAAGAACGGCCAGTTTATCGTGCACTCCGGTCCATCCTACGGACGGTGGCGCAAGGGATGATACAATACGGTCCCGGGGCTGGGCCTCACGATGTTTAATGTTCGACTTGCACAGACGATCTGTTTATAGAGACGGGGCACAGAAAACGTCTGAGCTACGCGGCCAGATGTATGGCACGCGAACTGTTTACGCAGACTGAGCAACGCTGACACGGTCACAAGGTTGGAGGGTCGGGGTGAGGTGGGCACAAGCAGGCCCGGGACATCCTTGTGTTGTGCGCTGCGAGTACATCACATGAGCACGCCCAGCGTAAAGTGAATACATAAACAAACAACGGTTTACACGATGTAGGAAGCCACTCGGCTGAAACTACACAGTTGAGGTGGTATAGATATTACAGAACTGGGACTAAGTGTGTGTGTGTGTGTGTGTGTGTGTCGACGATGACACTGGTCACACTGTACGGATCAACTCAGTGTACAAATAGATCATCAAGAAGCATTACGGTCACGGAGAAATCAACTGCCTTCTTTACCACACTAGATCAAGGTGAAAATGTACGTCATTAGCTCTATACTGTGCGAGGAGGGAATTCCACATGGTGGGGCACCAATCATTGAACAGCTTTACAACCATCCACCAATTGAAACTTAATGTACACTGTCCACACTCACAATCTTATGTCATATTCGGGTTATATTCTATTCGTCCACAACTCTTCATATCCTAAAAGTACTTCATGACTTCTTTTACAACAAAATTCGCGCTCAATTTCACGTCAGGTGCTCAGGTCGCCACGTCCCACCGTCGTTTGAGGGAGTGTGTCCCCTGGCGACGTCATCAAACGGGTCGAAAAACTTCCCCGTAACTTAGTTCACTGAATTCCCGTGCAATGTTTGTCATCGTCCCCAGAACCTTCTCTACCACACTGATCAAACCTGAGAGGCATGTGTCCTGACCCCACACACCTGAGAGGCATGTGTCCTGACCCACACACCTGAGAGGCATATGTCCTGACCCACACACCTGATAGCCACCCTGACAGTCCTGACTCCTTAACTCCTCACCTAATGTGTGACTGGCTGGGGACGACGTCAGTGTGGCAGGCGTGGGAGACTGCCAGAACCTGGTCAATATGCTAGTGTGGCTAAACATAACTTACTCTTCTCCTCCTCTCTCATTACTGTACGCTGTTTGTTGTTGTACATATGGTAATGACAAGCTGCAGGTGGGGTAATGACAAGCTGCAGGTGGGGTAATGACAAGCTACAAGTGGGGTAATGACAAGCTGCAGGTGGGGTAATGACAAGCTACAGGTGGGGTAATGACAATTTTGCGACAACATAACGTCGTCATGAGCGGCCCATCATAACTACCCGTATTACTCTAGATCACCGTCCGTATTGTGGACGACATCTGAGAAATAACAGCAAGAACGAGATCATCTCCAGGGTCACCAGGGACGCGCGGACCTCCACTTAACAATCCAGTCACGGACGGGTTCACCCACCCCCACCCCTGCACCCCACCCCACCCACTGTAAACAATGGGAAAGATTCAACCAATATACGACGGACGCACGCACGACCCAAGCCCGTGCGACACCTGGTCGCTACAACAGCCTCCAACAGAGAGGGGAGTCCTCAGCCCAACATTGTCCAGTGTCCCCAGGCACAAACCTCACACAAACCTTGAACTTCATACTGATGACACTGTGCTGTGTTATGCCCATGACACCTGCCTCAGCATCTCCTCGCCCGAAGACACTTTTCAAGTTCAACTTGACCAGTTCACTCACATCGCCACAGTGTGGCCTAGTCATCAACAACGTTAAATCAAAAGTGCTAATTTATGTCGAACAGATTAGAAATGAGAGTCCATCCCTCACAATCCACAACAATGCAACTGAAACACATTCCCTCATACACCTACCTAGCCATTAATATCGGCCCCCTCGATGATCCACGCAATCATGCATCGAACCTACAAGAAAATATTACGCTACGTGCAACCTCCTCGTGCCCTCACGAGCGGCCGAGAGCTGTGTTGTGGGCGTCACTATGGCCAAGAAGTTTCATTCGTTGTTGTATCCATGATCTGCACTACCTCATCATGCCATCCATGGCTGATCTCCGTTCTCTTGAGGTGGCGGAACAAAATAAATCTGCGACTAATCTTGGGTTGTCCCGCCTCGACCAGGGTAATAAATGTGAGAAATGACGATCTTGCCAATCCCACAATCAATGACTTTAATCACAGCCTGAGCGCGATCTTCAGTGCTAAACGGCGCCACAAACCCAGCAACCCCCCTCCCCAGATTTTCCTCGACGTCTACTACAAGTCATCAACAACCGCAGTTCCCTTCATGAAACATCCCCCCCATCATGCATCAGGGCACCGCAGGTGGCTCCATCTTGGCCGGTTCCAGCTTCGGCCACCGCGTGAACTAATACCAACACATCTTGCGCCAGTATCCTTACAACCCCCCCCCCCCCTGACGGGTGGTGAGACCCCTTTGGGCCCCAGAGCCCCACTCGGGCCCACCTGTCACCCTCCTGTATCCAGTGTGCGCTCGGCACTGGCCTCCACCTACCTCCTAGTTATGTGCCCTTCACCCATATTCTCACTATCATGTCTTGTCTATGTATATCTAGACGATAAATATTTTAAAACTAATATTATCTTGAAACCTTGGCACATCAGACCCCCTCAAGATGATCACATAAATTGCCACCAGGGTCACCTCACGCCTCATAACCTGCAAGGACTAATATGTGAACAAATAGATAACGTGGCTGACAACACAATGGTTTAATATACTGACGGATCCATGCGGCAAAACGGTAAGGCCGCCGCTGCCTTCACTGCTTACAGCAACAACAACCTTATTCGCTCTCAGCAAGCAAAACAGCCCTGGCTCGAGCTATACCCACTACGAACTCGGTGATATTGTCATGGCAATGAGATCTCTCGTCCAGTCCCGTGTATGCAATCCTCCTTGACTCAACACCAGCTCTTGCAACACTGTGGGAGGAGTGCTCCCAGGAGACTATTCCATCAATCATTCCCTCTGCTCATAGAAACCGAGAACAGTGGCACCTAATTGCCATGGATACCTTCACATGTCGCATGAGTACGTGGACAACCTCGCTCAACATGCCCCTGCCCTCGCACCATCATCCTACACCAGACGAGGTCTTACTACAGGCATCGTCTACGCTGACCAAACTTTGTCTCTGGAAAGACCATGACAGACCAAATAGCTGGAGTATTGTGTACTATGATCAGTGAAGGCCACAGATACATCATTATGGACGGCACGGGATCCATACCAAACAATGTGGTACTGGTACATGCCACAATACACCGAGGGGTACTGGATCATGTGATGACAAGCCGCGAGAAACCGCGATCCTGAGCATGACAGACGCCTACTCTGTCCTGCAGCTGATGAACATCAACTACGACACTATACCAGCGAATGTCTCACAACATCAGTGCTCTTCACACCTCGAGGCTTACTAGTCTGCACGGCTCGGTAACCAATGACGGTCATATTCTTCATGACAGTCTGACACTATCCCCAAAACTCGCCATGTCCTGACCCACGTAAACACCTGTGTAATGTCCAGTATATGCATGATTTGTACATGTAATTTACACTGTGTAATGTGCCTTGACATTCTCTGTATTACTGTAAATGTTAACAACATGTCCTTGGCCAGTGTGTTCCGTACCTGAAGCCCCAACATGTAATGTACCTCTGACCTCTCATACAGCTGTCAGTGTTAACGACTGTGTACGCTACACTGTGAGCTGTACCACATACACACACCTCAGTGCATCTGTGAATTGTTTGTGCATACAGTGTACGTCGAATGCTAACAAGATGTTCTGTAAGTGCATGACATTCTATACTTGTCCTGTATAACATAGATACTGATACCTATAGTATACTGCTGTATGCATCACTACTGTCCTGTAACTCTATATATCACCTGTGTCCACGTACTGTACCCACTGTATGCTCTATGCTGGCCTCCACCTGTACTGTACCCACTGTATGCTCTATAACTGGCCTCCACCTGTACTGTACCCACTGTATGCTCTATGCTGGCCTCCACCTGTACTGTACCCACTGTATGCTCTATAACTGGCCTCCAACTGTACTGTACCCACTGTATGCTCTATAACTGGCCTCCACCTGTACTGTACCTACTGTGCGCTCTATGCTGGCCTCCACCTGTACTGTACCCACTGTATGCTCTATAACTGGCCTCCACTTGTACTGTACCCACTGTATGCTCTATAACTGGCCTCTACCTGTACTGTCCCCACTGTATGCTCTATAACTGGCCTCCACCTGTACTGCACCCACTGTATGCTCTATAACTGGCCTCCACTTGTACTGTACCCACTGTGCGCTCTATGCTGGCCTCCACCTGTACTGTACCCACTGTGCGCTCTATGCTGGCCTCCACCTACCCCTAGATACGTGCCCTTCACCCATACCCTCACAGCAATGCCTCGTTTATATATCTATCTAGCCAATAAATATCTGATAATCAAAAATATAAAACCCTCGACAGTCTGGCCTGCCACGTACCGCATAACCACACCAGCTAACAGTTCGAAGAACGCAGGTAAACCGCATGAAACATAATTTACAACTGAAATTCGTTTTAGTGACAACGTATCGCATATATCTGACTCCAGACCAACCAACCCTCCACCCCCTCACATCTCCCAACCACCCCAACGAAAGGTCACAAGGTACACACACAAACACACACACACACACACACACACACTCCTGGCCGGGAACTTTACACTGAATCGCTTGAGCGCTAATTTTGTCTCTCTTTTCTTTCCTTTACCAGCAAGATCAGCCTCAGCAACACGTACACCACAAGGGCAGGGCAGGGGAGGAGGGAGGTGCTCCCTGGTTCACACTGCATACCGGGCCATGGCATGTATCCTACCCCAAGTGTGAGTGACACCCCTCCGTGTATGTAGAGGCGCCACACTGTATATTGATCCGGTGGGTGACGTGGTGCACGTCTCGTTTTAGAAGGGCGAGGACATTTCTACTGCTTCTCCACCACTGTCACCCTTCTCTCCCTCCCTCCCTCCCTATAGCTACTTGGTCAGTACTCTCCCTCCTGTAGTAGATCCTTGGCCCGTGCTCTCCCTCCTGTAGTAGATCCTTGGCCAGTGCTCTCCCTCCTGTAGTAGATACTTGGCCAGTGCTCTCCCTCCTGTAATAGATCCTTGGCCAGTTCTCTCCCTCCTGTAGTAGATACTTGGCCAGTGCTCTCCCTCCTGTAGTAGATATTTGGCCAGTGCTCTCCCTTCTCTTGGTTCTTGGCCAGTACTCCCCTACTGTTGTTACCTGGCCAATGCTCTCCCTCCCGGTAGCTACTTGGCCAGTGCTCTCCTTCCTCTAGCTACCAGGCCAGTACTCTCCTTCTTGTAACTACTTGGCCTGCACTCTCCCACTGTTGGTACTTGGCCAACACTCTCCCACTGTTGGTAATTGGTCAGCACTCTCCCTTCTGTTGGTGCTTGGCCAGCACTCTCCCTTCTGTTGCTACTTGGCCAGCACTCTCCCCTCTGTTGCTACTTGGCCAGCACTCTCCCACTTTTGCTGCTTGGCCAGCACTCTCCCTTCTGTTGACACTTGGCCAGCAGTCTCCCACTGTTGCTACTTGGCCAGCACTCTTCCACTTTTGCTGCTTGGCCAGCACTCTCCTTTCTGTTGGTATCTGGCCAGCAGTTTCCTACTGTTGCTACTTGGCCAATATTTGAAATGTTA
>JAUUDZ010041222.1:0-10725 GCA_032361705.1 Panulirus versicolor
ACTCAGTCTCTAGCTGTCATGTGTAATGCACCGAAACCACAGCTCCCTTTCCACATCCAGGCCCCACAAAACTTTCCGTGGTTTACCCTGGACACTTCACATGCCCTTGGAGATAGGCGAGATAGAATACTTCCCGAGTATTCCTTGGATGTTGTAGAATGCATGCAACTAAAGGGGGTGGGAAGCTGGGGGCTGATAAGCCTACCCTCCCTGTACTTTAACTTTTAAAAAAAAATGGTACAGAAGAAGGAGTCAAGTGGGGAGTGCTCATCATTCTTCAAGGCTCAATCTTTGGTGTCTTAATGTGTGTGAATATAACCAAGGGGAGAAGAAGGGAGAGATATGCAGTTTATTTGACGATAAGAACCTTGATGTTCTATTTCTGAGGGGAAACAAAGCTAAAGGGGAGGAATGAAGAATGGCTCGGGAGTCTCCCAGGGGTAAAGTCAGGGATTAGTGTTAGGGCAAGAGACAAAGAAGGGGCTAGCACTGTGCTGCAGTTTTGGGAATGTGTGAAAGAGTGTAAGGGAGTGAGTCCCAGACTGATTTAGGCAAAAATGAAAGTGGATTATGAGAGGTTGGAGATTGTTAGTGTCTGTGCACTTTGAAATGGAGGACTCAGGAAGAGAGGAGAGGAGTGAGTGTTTTAGCAGTTTTGGTACCAGGGGATTTGGTTTTAGTGATGGGTAATTTGAATGTGAGATTACATAATGTGCCATTTGAGTGTATAGATATAATTAAGGGCACGAGGCCTCAGTGATCTGAATGAGATTTTTGAACGTCTTATCGATTTGTGAACTGTTGAAGGACTGGTTACTGGGAATACCTGGTTTTAAAAGAGAGACATACATAACCTTATGTGGGTGAGTAAGGGTGACCGATTGTGGGCCCATTTGGATAATGTGTTAAATGATGGGCATGCAAAGGAGAAACTCTAGGATATGAATGTGCTGAGAAGGTTATCAGGTGGGAAAACTCACCCTTACTTGATGCCGAGGGTGATGATTTGTAAAGGCTTTGGGAAATGAGGAAAGGATGTGGGTTAGAAGGGGATGGTGAAAGTGAGTGAATTTGGAAAAGTTTACATGAAGAGATACCAGGAGAGATTAAGTGTATAATGGCAAAAGGTGAGAGAAAATGAAGCATGGGAAAGGAATGTGAGGTATTTAGGGAAGCACTGCTTATATGTGTGAGAGAAGTGTGTGGCATATGGAAGGTGGTAGGTCAACAGATGAGAAAGAATAGTGAGTGTATGAATGAGGTGGTTAAGTTGCTTGTGAAAGTGAAAAAGGGAGGTATATGGGTATTTTTAGCAGGGAAGGAGTGCAGATGATGGGGAGATGTACAAGAAAAAGTAGTAGGAGCTGAAAAAAGAGAGCAGATGATAGTTGGGATGAGAAAGTATTGGTAAATTTCAGGGAGAATAACAAAATGTTTTGGAAAGAGGTTGATAGCCAGGAGAAAGAGAACAAATGGGAACATTGGTAAAAATGGTAAATGGAGAAGTGGTAATGGGTAGAAATGAGATGAAGAAGATATGATGTGAGTATTTGAAGCATTGTTGAATGTGTTCTGTACTAAGGATGGCAGAGATTGGATGTTTTGAATGTGGAGGTACATAAAATGGGAGAGTTATGGCAAATAGTTTGGTGAAAAGAGAAGAGGTAGTGAAAGCTCTGTGTAAGATGAAATTCAGCAAAGTGGCTGCATTGGATGTGATTGCAGTTGAATTTCTCAAGAAAGGGGGTGACTGTGTGTTGACTGTTTAGTTAGGATTTTCAGTGTATGCATGGATCACGGCGAGGTGCCTGAGGACTGGCGTGATGCAAGTATGAAGGAATTCAGAAGATTTCAAACAAGCAGCAGCCCACTGCGTCCCTTCGAGGCGGTTTGAGACGGCAGAGGAAAAAATTAGTCATAAATCATTGTGGTAAGAATAGAAACACGTACAGATTAAAGATAGAAAAATATGAATCATTATTCACGTAGCTTAGGAGGCGCAGATAATGTCAGTAGTGGATTCAAAGGGAGGTATTCATCAAGGCCATGCTTGAACCTATTTATGGTACTACTTTGGACGAAGTTTGCCCGTACCTTATCATAAATCCAAGAATTTTTTTCGCCTCTTCAACTGCTTTTATGCACTGTTTACATGGCCTTAGATCATCAGAAAGTATTAAACCTAAGTCTTTTTCCCCATTTACCTTTTGCAGTTCAACAAAATTCATGCTGTAGCTAGGCTTTTCATTTTTACTATCGACATGTAAAACTTCATTCGCCACCTACCAGCCCAGTCAATCAGTTTGTTTATGTCCGTTTGAAGGTGCAGGCGTTCGTTTTCAGCCCATTATCAATATCATTAATATATACGAGAAAGACAGTCGGTCCTAAGAGTGATCCCTGTGGTACACCACTTGTTACGTTTAACCATTCTGAGGCTCGACCATCAATCACAACTCTTGTTTCCGGACGGTTAACCAAATTTCTAACCACCTAAGTACAACTCCATCTGTGACTTGTGGCTTGACTTTAGTTAGTAACCTTTGATATGGAAATCCAGATAGATGATATCAACTGCTTTACTTTCATCATGCACGTTGATTATATCATTAATCAAACAGATTTATCAGACATGAATGATTTCGTCGAAAGCCATGCTTGAGAGTCATTCATTAATCAGGCGATGGTCCTCAAAATGGCATACAATCTTATCCTGAGTAATAGTTCCCATTAGTTTACCAACTGCGGACCGTGAGCTGATTGGACAATAATTTCCGGGTAGTGATTCATTACCCTTTTTGAAAATGGATGTTACATTAGCAAGCTTCCATTCTTGTGGAAGAGAACAGTCAAGGTTTTAAACTATCTCATTTTTTCCCCTCTCCCCTCTCTCATCGTCCTCGGACATATCTTTTCTGGGTCTGCTGTTTAATAGATTTTCATTCCATTTAGTGTTGATACTGTATCTTCAACTCGTATGTGACCATGTGTCGCACAGTGTTCTCATCTCTTAGCATTAGAACTGGATTTGGGTTGTGAAGTGTATCTTCAATTGTGAATTTAGCTGCCACTGTATAATGGTAAGGGAGACGAAGGTGAGTGCTCAAACTAGAGAGGTATATATTTGTTGAGTCTGCCGGATAAGTACCGGAAGAGTGGTGATAGAGAGGGTGAAGGGGAGGATCACTGTGGTTTCAGAAGTGGTAGAGGATTGTGTGGATCAGGTGTTTGTTTTAAATAATGTGTGTGTGTGAGAAATACTTGAGAAACAGAAGGATATGTATCTGGCATTTATGGATCTGAAGAAAGCATATCACAGGATTGATAGCGATGCCTTGTGGAAGGTCTTTGAAATATATGGTGTGGGAGGAATGTTAAGAGAAGCATCGAATTTTTTTTTTTTTTTTCCAGGGTGAAAGGCTTGTATACGAGTAGGAAGAGAGGAGAGTGAATGATCCCAAATGAAGGTTGGTCTGTGGCAGGGGTGTGTGATGTCAACATGGATGTTTAAATCTGTTAATGGTTAGAGTGGTGAGGGAGGTAACTACAAGTCTTGCAGAAGGGGCGAGTGTGCAGTTGGTAGGGGATGAGGGGAGACGGGGGGGCGGGCTGTGAAGTAAGTTTATTCTCATTTGTTGATGACACAGCACTGGTGGCAGATTCCAGAGAGAGACTGCAGAAGTTGGTGACTGTGCTTGCAAGAGTGTGTGATAGGAAGTTGAGAATGAATTTAAATAAAAGCAAGGTTATTAGATTTAGAAAGGTAGAGGGACAAGTTAGTTGGGGGTGTGAGTCTAATTGGAGAAAACTTGGAAGAAGTGAAGCGTTTCTGGGACCTTGGAATGGACATAGTGGCGAATGTAACCATGGATGCGGAAGTGAGTCATAGGATGGGTGAGGGGGCGAATGGGGATGGTTTGAAAGGGAGGTCGTTATCTGAGAGGGCATTGAGGATGGTGTGAAAGCCAAATCATTACCTAGGAGGAAAAAAATGGGTAGTTTGAAGGTATAGTAGTCCCAGCGATGTTGTATGGATTCGGTGGCATAGACTACAGATAAAGATGTGCGGAGGAGGGTGGATGTGGTGGAAATGAAATATCTGAGGACAGTTTGTGGTGTGAGGTGGTTTGATCGAATAAGTAATGCGAAGGTAGGAGAATTGTGTGGCATAAGAACTGTGGTTGACAGGGCTGAAAAGGGTGTGCAAAAAGGTTTGAACATAGAGAAAAACGAGTGAGGAGAGGTTGGCAAAGGGGATACATGCGTCAGATGTGGAGGGGAAAATGAGGAGGAAAAGCCCTAACCGGAGATGGAAGGATGGAGTGAAAACTATTTTCATTGGTCGGGGGCCTGAATATGCTGAAGAGTGAAAGATGTGCACGGGATAGAGTGAATTGGAACGATGTGGTATACAGGGATCGACGTGCTGTCAGTGGGCTGAACTAGAGCATGTGAAGAGATGTATGTGTGTCTACATGCATAGAATGAAGGAAAATTGAGTATTACATACTCGATGTCTTTTGTATAGTAGTTGCCTCGTGGACATGAGGGTTTTGGAATATGATATACCGGTTTTTGTAGTGTTGTAATGACGAGTGATGTCCATAGAGTGAGCGGGAGAATATGCCTCTAATTAGTCTGGGGAGTGTCATTCCTGTCGGTAGGAAGACGTATGAGTAGAGGTCACTGAAGTGTGGGGTGTGGGTAAGGTTTTCATTTCTACTTAGGAGTTGGTAGTTTGGTAGTTAGTTATGTGGTAGTTAGGGTGGGAGGGCTTTAGTGCTGGTGCATAGAATTTAGTTCCGAGCATGTTGAGGTGGGACTGTCTTGAGAAAATCTTTATTTCATTATGAATACCGAGTTAGGTATTGCGATCTATCTTATGTTCTTTTCTGCAGATTGAATGATAACTCCTGAATAAATGAATTGCCCATATTTTTCATTAGAATGAAAATCTTTTATTTATACAGATTTTTCTTTATCCTTGATGTAATTGATAATAGCACCGGCTAATTTTGGGATTTGAAATCTTTTGATAAACCACTTAAAAACTTAAGAAATCGTTTCCCTTTTATTTTCTTTTATTGCTTTCACTGGTTATTTGTATCAGAGAAATTCTATTAAAATCTAAAACTGGGATTCTGTACTTTTACCCAAAGTTAATCTAAATATTACTTAATTGTATTTTGGGGTTCAACGAAAAATTACTTTTGATTACCGGCGTCGATGGTAGCCTGGCGTAGTATGTGGACAGCCCAGACTTGATCTGTGGTGGGAAAAGACTATGTGGGTCACATAGTCTTTGTAGCTAGCTGCAAAAGTTCAGAGAAGAAAATGCGAGAGTCCTGGATGACTTGGAGTCTTGGAGGACTGGAAAAGCCTTGGTCATCACTGTCATCAATGAATGGTCTTAACACCGGTTTGCTGTGACAGACTGGATGGTTTACCAAGACTGATCGTGTGTGAGAGAAGTAGTTCAAGTGGGCCGATCTCTGTGGATAGACTGTAGACCCAGTGATCGTGTGTGAGAGAAGTGGTTTAAGTGGACCGATCTCTGTGGATAGACTGTAGACCCAGTGAGAGAGCGATTGGTCTTAGAATTCCCTTGAACACCTGACGAGGGCATTCAGCACTGCCTTAATGACCCTGGCAGTCGATCAGCCTAACGCTGAGATAACCCACCGACTTAGTCCCTCTAATAATAACATAATTTTTACCATCATTTTAGGAAATTATTTTCGCTACGAACAGTTCTTTGCAGGATGTTCGAACGGTCTCGGTGAGTTCGTACAACATTGTTGTCGGTCGATAGACGGAGGAGCAATCCTGGCCGGTCGTTGGAATAGCCTTCGTCACCTGGGTGGTGTCTTTGGTAGCTCGACCAGTCTCTGGCGATAATCGCAACAGTCTTTACCTTTTGACTGGAACAGTCTTATCCAACATTGATATTGTCCAGCACGTTCGGCAAGGTTGGCTGGAATCATCCCGCCATATTCCTGGTCTGTCCTCATGGATCGCTGGAAGAGCCTTACTGGTTTTCTGGAACGGTTTTAGGGAGATCTCTGGCGCACACAGGTGGAATCCGAAACTCCCTTCCCCCATGTGTGTATGTTTAATGAGGCCTCACATGGGACGTTATTCAGGCAGTTCGCACAGCGAGTTATAGCATGCCCCCCTCCCACACACACACACACACACACAACCAGGTCAAGGAAAATATTCTTCCGAATCCATTTGTCAGCCGATGGTCCCACGACATCCGACAGGGGCGACGTAAGGGGTTACACCAGGGACTTGGTCTGAAGGTTCGCTCGGAATGACTCTGCCGCTGTCTTAACACCGAGGGAGGACCGCGGCGACGTTTTAAGCGATGGTCGTTCATAATGATGGGCTCCAGACTGGACGTGAATACTTGAGGGACTGTGATGTATAAGACCGGGTCCTGCACAGGTGTAGCTTCACTGAGAATCCCAGATCACATGGGGTGCTCCTTCACTGAGAATCCCAGAGCACTTGAGGTGTACCTTCACTAAGAATCCCAGTGCCCATGGGGTGCTCCTTCACTGAGAATCCCAGATCACATAGGGTGGTCCTTCACTGAGAATCCCAGAGCACATGGGGTGCTCCTTCACTGAGAATCCCGGAGCACATAGGGTGCTCCTTCACTGAGAATCCGAGAACATGAGGTGTTCCTTCACTGAGAATCCTGGAGTACGTGGGATGTTCCTCCTCTGAGAATCGCTGAATACATGGGGGTGCTCCTTCACTGAGAATCCCTGTGCATATGGGGTGTCGGAATCAGTTAAAGCAGTTCCCGTCAAACTTGGCTCCGAACCTTCTGGTTTGAACCAGTGTGTCGCTACAAGATTCATGTGGTACGTTTGGCTGGTATTCTAATGCGCTAAAGCATGTGAATCACTCATGAGATTCGTTGATTCGCACGAGCCATGGTATGGCATTGTTAATAAGGCATCTCACAAGAGGTATTGACACGTATGACACGGCATGACAATGTTGACGGGCGTCACACAAGACGTATTGACACGTATGACACACGGCATGACACTGTTGAGATGTATCATGTGTCATTAACCCGATCAATCGAACATGTCATTTAAAAGTACCCAACTTATTTTCAAAAAGCTTTTATCGATAATTTAATGTTGTTTACTTATTTACAATGTATTTCCATTATTTAAGCCAACTGGATTTCCCTGAAATTAGTATTCTGGAAAGCGTGTCATTTCAATTGCGTCCTTTTCCCTGGCTCCAGGAAATAACCTGTAACTACGCTATTGGGTTCAAGATTTGGAGCCAATAGCGCTAATGAACGTTGCTCTGATGAGGCGGGAGTAATCACAGAAGGGAAACAAATCCTACGAGTCTGTTGATTCTCTTCCTATATTGCTAATTTCTTTTCTGTAAGGAGGATCAAGAGTCACCTTGTCAGTTATACATAGATTTCTTTAGAGGGATCAAATAATGGATCGGGATCCAATGCTGATCTGGTAGGATCACCAAACCCTATAATAATCAAGGTGGGGAAAAACCAGTCGATTATAAAGATCAAGGACTAGTTTCTTAGACTTAGATTCCAGTATCTAACCCTATAAATCCCAGACATTTGTTCCATTTTACCGATTGTGTGCGCTGTTCACCTGACTTCAGATAATCAGAGATGATGGCATTCAAATCCTTTTCCTCGTCTACTCTCTCGTAGCTCATCAGAATGCATACTGTAGCTTGCCTTCCCGATTGCACGACTGGGACGTGAAACTCTACATTTAAGATGAAAGCCTGGGTCATCAGTGCTAACTACAAGACGCAGTACAATACTCACGCTGGGAATAATCTTGGAGGCTGATTCATGATTGCTACATATTAAGTCTTTAACAAGGCAGTCAATACTGTCATTACGAATCATTCCATCTACTTTATAACAGTCAACAGGATAACATACATTTACACGAATAATCAAGAATTAACATAGACTGTTTCTACAATCTACCCATCCTCCTCCTCCTCCCTCCCCACCTCTAGTGTTATCTCCAGGGTAACTGTAGTTATAACCTGTACCTACAGTACGGCCTAGATAATAGATAACACAAAAAAAAAAAAATGCACAAGATGAGAGTGATTATCATCGTGGTTGTACCCGCCCTCCTCCCCAAGCTTGGACTACACATCCACCACCGGCAGTTCGTCTGACCTAAGCCGAAGGGAATGAAAGGGAACGACTTCGTGGCCAAGGGAGGGAGACGACCACCAGAGGCGGGCAGGTTGTGGTAGCCGCCCAGGAGAGGCCGCGTTTTGATAGCAGGACGACCCCCCTTGGAACTGCCGCTGTCCCCCCGGATTTAAGTTGGACCACATTGTGGGAGTCCCTAGTATTTTGCTTGGAACCAGCAGGAAGAGGAGAGAGAGAGAGAGAGAGAGAGAGAGAGAGAGAGAGAGAGAGAGAGAGAGAGAGAGAGGAATCCGTGTATGAAACGTATTCCCAGTACGAGGGAAAGCTCCTGCAACCGCATTTTGATGGCGATGTCCAAGAGCTGTTGTTGTGGCGAGTCCTCATGGCTGCAGAAGTCCCCCCTTGTTTCAAGGCGTCGAACGTGAGATCTCTGTATTACCCAGTAGTGCACGGGCGTGCAAGAAAAGGGTATGCGATCATGGTGTACAAATGAACAAGGGAAAGAGAGGGCGTAAAATGAAAAATAAAATGACGAGCGTAGATTGGTGAAGAGTGATCAACATAAAAAAAATGAATGAATGAGGGAAAACAGGAGATAAGATAAGGAGAATAAATAAGTGAAAGACAAGGCAGAGAGAAGAGGACAGGAAATGATGCAAAAAGGTAAGAAAAAGAGCGAGGATTGTAATGACCTTATACAACAACAGCTCCGAGGAAAAAGGATAAGAAAAATGAGAGAGCGGAAGGAGAGGTTCCGGTCCGAAAAACTGCCCGCCTGACGGGCAGTGCAGAGACGCAGTACCCAGCAGTGACCAGTTAGTGTCCCCAGTACCCGACAGTGACCAGCTAGTGTTCCCAGCACCCAGCATGGACAAGCTAGTGTCCTCAGCGTCCATTAGTGACCAGCTAGTTTCCCCAGCACCCAGCAGTGACCAACTAGTGTCGCCACCGCCCGGCAGTGACCAGCTAGTGTCCCCAGCACCCAGCATGGACAAGCTAGTGTCCTCAGCGCCCATTAGTGACCAGCTAGTGTCCCCAGCACCCAGCATGGACAAGCTAGTGTCCCCGGCACCCAGCAGTGACCAACTAGTGTCCCCTGCACCCATTAGTTGCCAGATGCCACATAGAACCCCTGAGGCAACATACAATGGAAATATCTTGCGTCGTTTTTCCATGCACGTAGATGAACGTGTTGGACGATCGCTTGCGATCAGTATGAGACTGAACACACTCATTTGCTGGACGGGATTCACATGAGTATGATCACACTGAACAATGTAATGACTTAAAAACTCTGGAGTCCGAGATGTGTGATTTTCAGATGTGTATTCTAAACACTGATTTCTAGTTCAGCAGTCATTGATCCTGTTTTGTCAAACACTTTGCTTAATCGTTTGGCTTTTGTTCAATTCTCCAAATCAGCTAGATTAATGTGCCATCTGCAGTATTGATTCAGGATTTGTCATAGAATTTGGATCTCAAAAAAAAAAATAATTAGGGGTGATGTCATATGATTCGCAGTGGTGGAGAAAATTCAGATGACAATATTTTTCTCTTTTCTTGAAAAAAAAAAAGTTTGTTTCTTAAAGACAAAGCATCAGAGGCACATGTCTGCCACATCCTTGTACACTACTGCCAGTAACATTTCTCGTCCCACGGAACCTCACCTTCAGCAGGGGGGTGATCAACAAGTGCCCTGGTGATGATCAATGTTTTCTTTATTTGTTGACGTATCGTATCGAAATATTTCACATCTCGTCGTCACAATCTGCATTCACAGACCTAATCAGCTGGCCGATTGAATACATTAAAGCTAATCACATCTACAATTTATACCAATCTATGTCATAAAACAAATATGTATATATATATACGATCTCTCTCTCTCTCTCTCTCTCTCTCTCTCTCTCTCTCTCTCTCTCTCTCTCTCTCTCTCTCTCTCTATATGACAAGATTGTCTGCTGGAGGACAGGAAGGCGAGTTCTGAAAGCGGTAACCTTGTCATCGGTAGAGACAGGATGGCAAAGTAGGGGGAAGTCCAGAAGAATTAGGATATCGCTCCGTCTGCATTTCCCTCGTAGGGAGAGGTGGGAAATCTAGTTGTACTTCGGGGATTCAATTGGAACTGCTGGTACGGGTCGACCCAGGGGGAGGAGCAGACACACGCTGAGGTCTCGTGAAATCTCGCTTTTTCTCATTGAAGGACTCGGTGGACAGCTTCATTCCCAAGCATAATGATCTTCCGAGAAACTGCGACATACAATCTGCTCCACCTCTCTATTGGCCACTTATTTCTTTTTACACAGTGCCCTCCTCTTGGTTGATGCTTCCAGCATACCTGCACGTCACTCCTACGTATGAGGACTTGGCTTTTTCGTGCTCAAACCTCTTGACACTTGCTACACCTTATTGGCTCTTCGACTTACACTCGATGTTTGACCACTCCCCAGTCCTTTACCTTTATATTCCTCTCTCTCTCTCTCTCTCTCTCTCTCTCTCTCTCTCTCTCTCTCTCTCTCTCTCTCTCTCTCTCTATC
>JAUUDZ010041233.1:0-10725 GCA_032361705.1 Panulirus versicolor
TTCCACACTACCATCTACCCCACTGACATTATTCCTTCTATCGTTAAATGTTTTGGCTGTGAGGGCAATTGAAGGAGTGGTATCCCAACAGTAGAGGGCCTGAGGGAGGGACACTTCCCCTATTTTAATACTAGCCCAATTTCTTTTGGTGAGGACTGTATGGGAGATGCATGAAGGAGCAAACAATGACCTGCAATGAAAAAGGTTAGTTTTAAAAATGTGAAAGGCAATTACTGAATGCAAAACCAATATGTGATGAATATACAAGACACAGACTGGGGATATTAACCATTATCGGTATACTTTTGGTTTTCTCTCCTGGTCTCTGAGAGTGAGGTTTAAGGCCAAGTTTAGTATTTTAACTAAGTGACCCCCCTTAAAGCTGACAACATCTTTTCATCCTGAACAAATGACATGGTTAAATGTATAGTATAAAACTCTATTGGCATGACATGACTATTTTCACTCTTTTAAAATCCGGTCCTACGAAGTGACCCTGTGTCTTTGATCTATGACCTTTCTATACTTTCTTGCTTCTACGATATGAGAACAAATGAAATGCTTAATACATTAATGTCAGTGCCAATAAATTATCAGTAGCAAGCTTTGCAATGTATATTACATAAAATGATCTACATGCTAACATCTGGTTTGGTCTGTTGTCTGACTCTAAAGGTAAAACAGTAACTAAATTTGGTATCACAGTAGGGAATTTCAGACAAAATACAGGCAATACTCTCTTAAAGTCATCCTGATTATGTTGTACCTTCTCTTACTTCAGGAAAACAAATGGTGAAAACAAGGTGACAATGGTTATATCATGAGAGCCACTAACAACATTAGTAAGTCATGGCAGGGAATTATGCAGTCCAACACGACTGGTGTTTGGAAGAAAAATTTAATATGAATGTGTTTACAACTTCCAAGACTTCTAGGAGACAGCTGGCAATTTGGTACAACACCGTGGGGATGGCCAAACAAGCTGGGTCTGACAAAGTAGAAGAAGTTGACATTGTGGTGCTTGATTCTCATGGATAGGACTTACCTAATGAGGATCTCAAGCAGCTGGAACAAGAAGCTGAGAGAGGCTACAGCTGTTGAAAAATAACCAATTCAAGCTTTAACATCAAGAAGATTATCTGAAACCTTTGTTATCTAAAGAAACCAATGGCCATCTCAGTGAAGATCATCCTAAAGGAGAACGCAGCTCCACAGCAAACAAGATCATAATAAATGACATCACCTGCCTTAAGGTTCTCTTTAAGGAGGTGAAGAAGAGAGCCCTCCAGCAGTTCTTGGGCTGATATTTTATCAGTCCAGAGAAAATCCAAGATGAAACAGCAGTTCTGCTCATCTGTCTCAATAATTCTACCAATTGCCTTCCATACAGGCCCCTTCCAGCCTTGCCTAGTTCCTTGACCAAATCTGGTTGAAGTTATTTAAGTAATATGAATTTTAGTCCTTTTCATATTCAGTAACCTGCATTCATAATATTAGACCTACAGAAAAGTTGGTTTCAGTTTAACTAGTTTCTCTTAATAATGCACTTTTCAGGAGCACATCTCCAACATTAAGGTAGGACTACCTGTATTGGAATATCACATAAAAATGGCAATATACATTAAAAATGTATTAATATTATTAACTTTTATGATGCGAGAAAGAAGTAGGTAATGTCACCCTGCCACATGAAATGACACCCCCTTCCCCCCATGTGTGTGAGGTAGCACTAAGAAAAGACAACAAAGGCCACATTTGTTCACATTCAGTCTCTAGCTATCATGTCTAATGCACCGAAACCACAGATCCCTTTCCACATCCAGGCCCCACAAAACTTTCCATGGTTTACCCCAGACGCTTCACATACCCTGGTCCAATCCATTGACAGCACGTTGACCCCGGTATACCACATCGTTCCGATTCACTCTATTCCTTGCACGCCTTTCACCCTCCTGCATGTCTCGTGGATTCTATAAAAAATGATTATAAGTTCCGTCTCATCGTGAACCGTCCTTTAAGTAGCTCATTAGATCGAGACTATCAAAGCTTTTAATGGTTTGAAATACCTGTATGAAATATTCACCTCTCGAACCTCTCCTTTCGAAACTATTTAGATTCGCATTTCCCGTCAACTCTTAAGACCCACTAAACTTGTCCATATAAGTTTCAGTACATCTCTATTCACTGCCAGTCATTAAGCTCATGTAAAGTCCTATTTGTCTCGCTTATCGGCAAATTAGGCAATGGTAGTTAGACCTAACGCTAGATACATTATAAGTGGTCCCAGGTTTGACCCCAGCGGTACCCCACCAGTGGCACTTAAGAATTCCAATGTCTTTTTTTTTTCACCTTAAGAATAGCTCGATATTTTTCTCAGTTCCGCCAGACGTCCACTATATACTTGGCCACCAGAGCATTGCTATACTTTATATAGTAGTCTCTCATGTGTTATATTGTCAGACGTCTTTTGGAAAATTTATATTAATGACATCCAATATTGTGTGCGAGTTCCTGTTGTTATTTATTTCATGTAAAGAATCCGGTCCTATTGTTAAGGATATATATAGAGCCACGGAAGCCATGTTGGCTCCATGTTAAGTCATTTCTTCTGGGACAAATTTCGAGCTTAATTGGAATGACGGGATCATTATGCCACACAATGAGGCGAGACTAAATGATGGATAGATTGAGCGCTCAGTTTTTTGATCCTATTGTCTTCATACACCCTGGCGACTGTATCTGCCAGCCTGCCAGTCTACAAGCGATCATTGCTCTGATAATGATCTGTTGAACATTTGTAACAAAGGGAGAAGAGTTATCACACGACCCGCTTCTGACTAACAAGGGTCACGACGAACACGCCCTCTGAAGAACACGTCATCTGGCAAACAAGTCCTCTGACGAACACGTCATCTAACGAACACATCCTCTGACGAACACGTCAACTGGCAAACAAGTCTTCCGACGAACACGTTACCTAACGAACACGTCATCTGGCAAACAATTCCTCTGACGAACACGTTATCCAACGAACACGTCATCTGACGAACACGTCCTCAGAAGAACACGTCGTCTGGTCGAGATGAATTCTCAGACTCCATCTGTACCAGCTAACGCGTGATCTCATCTGTCTAAAGTGTCTTCAAAAATGATCTTGTAGCGACCCTTCGTCGCTCTCCAAAGCGTTACCTTACTAACGACACCCTGACCTGGTGGCAGGTCACAGCGGGTGACCTTACTTGACCTAATATTCCAGAGAGAGATGAGTTTTCTGGCCCAACCTATGGCCGCACACCGTGATTTTTTTTTTTTTTTTCTTTTCTTATCTCTATTTGGTAAGACGGCATGGGCAACTGGGGCGGGGTGGCGCCAGGAATGGATGAAGGCAAGCAATTATGAATATGTACATGTGTATATGGCTAGGACGCCATTTGGTAAACATGCATGTTCACCAAATGGCGTCCTAGCTTCGTCTCTTCGTTGTATATCATCTGACTGTTATATTTCTCTCTTGTGTCGTCCCTCATGATGTGATTATTACACGAAAGTGCACTTGGGAACTTTTCGTGTTTCATTTTCCCCGTGGACTCAGGAATATATATATTATCCAAGACAATCACGTGTATACCAAATGGCGTCCTAGCTACGTCTCTTCGTTGTATATCAGCAGACTTATATTTCTTTCTTGTATCTCCTCTGATGATGTGATTATTACACGAAAGTGCACTTGGGTACTTATCGTGTTTCATTTTCCCCGTGGACTCATAGGAATATACTTGATCACGCGCAAAATTGTGATCCTTTCCAGTATATATGTGTGTGTGTGTGTGTGTGTGTGTAATCATCCTTGAATTCGCCAGCTCCTGGCAAAGTAGGATGTCATCGAACTGACGTTATTTTGCATATTATATCTGAGAAAAAAAGTTTAAAGATTCTCGAGAATTGCCTCAGAATATGGTCGACATAGTTCATATGTATTCCTAGGAAAACAGTATCAAAACAGAAGGCTTGTACGCTTAATGTGAACATAAAGAATTACGTTGACATGCTTACCGTTACCATGATGTTGAATATTTGGAAGAGACTTTTCATGATTTTACCGTATCTCTTGAATCACGTCTTTTGTGTAATATCCTACATTGTTTTTTTTTTCTACCTGTACAATACTAGTTAATTATATCAACTATGACACAATAGAGAGGAAGAAAATATTCTCTTTTGAACTTAACGGCGCTGAAGCATACAGCCATTGACAATAGCTGCAGTTGAAGTCAATGAAGTTTTTATCTCGTCAATTTCGATGGAAACGAAAAGTCGCGAAAATTAGTAGGTCGACGTGTGGTGCTGTCAGGGTCCATGGAGGGGGCGCCACCAGTTCTTTCTTTTCTTTTAATTTACATAATATATATATATATATATATATATATATATATATATATATATATATACATATTATTTTCTCCCCTACCTCAAAAAAGACGAGTCGAGGTATGAAATCAATAGTGAAAATGAATGGAGAATATTACAACTTAACATTCTATGTTCTTGCATGGAATCCAACAATGAAAATATTAATCTTTTCAGCTAACCAAAGAATTGACTTGACTCAGTGTTGATGGTCACTTCGTAATTTAGACTTTAAGAAGGAGCTCCGTTTTCTCGTAGAAAATAGGAAGATGATAACTTTGTATAATTAAACAGATGTTTGTGATATGTAATTTGTGGGTGACTGCTGTAGGAAATAATATCACTTCAAGATGAGTACAGGAGCTGTGATTACTATTTGTGTGTTAAAGGGGGAGAGTTTTACACTTGTGTTGCCCCATCTCTTAACCTCAAACATATGTACCATGTCTTTACTCCCATGTATGCACACACACACACACACACACATCCTAGCCTTGGAGTGCAACGGACTCTTAATTTAGCAGTTTGTGGCACACAACCCTTTTATCTCTGATGAGGGTGGCCACGGCAAAAGTCTCCACTTATCCCTGTCCTTACATGCCTCCCTCACATACACCATTCTACGCATTCTTCTACCATCATTTCTCTCCCTGCAGTATTCTTCCATTCTGTTTCCCCATGTCACAGGTGTTCTTCCTTTCGCATCAACACCTTTAATTGTACTATCATACACTCCTTATGAACACCCAGTCTTGCGTTCTTTCCACATGCCCAAACCACTTCGAAGTATTACGTTTCAACCACTCTACCACACCACAATTCATTCCCTTTGCATTCCCTGCCATACCACATCTCTCTTACAGTCCCCTTAATACTGTCTTCAACCCATCTAGTAACACCACATGCTCCTCTCAAATAGCATTTCCATAGCCTGGATTCTTGACATCTCATTTTCGTTTCAGCTGCACTGGTCAGGCTCAGGAAGACTATGTTGTCCTTTAATCCTCTCTTCACCTCCTTACTTACACCTCTCCTCTTCGTGATTCAGTTGAGGGACTCGGTAACTTCTACCCTGTAATGCTCTCACCCTTATCTCCTTCCATATCACCAGACTTAACCAAGATAGCCTCCAAAGTAAAGTCCGTCACCTCTTCCAGTCTTTCTCCCCCCCCCCCATATCTGTAACAGTTTTAATACACTTTCACTCTGTAGGGATTTTTAAAGTCTATAATTTCACTGTTTCCCTTTCAGATGCCTTAACTTTACTTTTACTCGCATTTACCTTGAATTATCTATGCTTCCACACATTATAAAACACACTTACACTGTTTCCATGCTGTATTACATATCAATTGCATCGACTCCATCACACTTTTTCATGCTTAAGCATTTTAGTCATATTCCCATCCACTTAAGTTGCCTTCCTACCATCAACCTCATTATTGCCCCTTTTTACTTCCCCCTTTCATACATATCCCTGCTCTTGTATCCTTTTCCTTTACCTATGCATGTAACAACTACTGTCTCACCTTCTCCCACATTCATCAGTTTTTCAAAACAACTTATTCCATCTTCCTTTCACTTTCTTCTTTTGATTCGGCAACTTCCCTTCCTTGCTTCTCACATTTACATTTCCACTCTTACATCCGCTTATTTCCTTCACCTCCTTCCAGTACAATTTCTTATTTTCCTTACACTCTTCACTCATCTTTCCTCCAAATTTCTCATCTACTCTTTCTTTGTTTTCCTGTAACAGCTTCTTAACATTCCCCTTACACATCTTATAGCCAGTCTTCTTTGCTGAGCTTCCACTGGTACATTCCGTTTGAGCAGTCTACTTTCTTCTCTTACACAACAGTTTTGATCACAGCCGTCCATCATGCATTCGACTTGTATTCAACTGGTAACTCTAAAACCTTTCTCTAAACATTTTTTAAACACCAACCCATGACTGCATTCCCACACTTACTGAATTCATTTGAACTTTCCGTCACTTTCTTTCATATTCCTCCTCCTTGCATTCTCTCTGATTCATCTTCTCCCTTGTGGATGCTTCTACCTCTTCATTCTTCCCTACACCATACCTCCACTTCTCCATGATCCTCACGTCAACAAGTATTATACTGCAAAATGGCCAGACTCTCCAAAGAATCCTCTCACTACTCTTAGCATCCAATACAACCTCTCTCAGCCACGCAGTCATCCTTTGATCTCATTGAATTTCAGACATAATGGTTTTTTTATTTTATGAACGTAATCATTATCTCATAAAACTACACCTTGTCTCTTGTCAGGTTTGGTTATGCTGAGGTTTTGCATTCAACTTAAAGCCCAATAAGACGACATTCTTTGTAATATGACCACTTACTACTTGATGATTTCAAAATTCTGATGTATAATTTTGAATTTGACTTGTGCATTCTAGAAAGTCTTGTAAGTTGAATGTATTCTGATCTTCCACTGTTATCCCAAGTCGCATACTCCTTTCCAATTCATTTTGTTGGCATTGTAGTATGTTAAGTTAGTCACCCCTACAACTCAAGCCTCGTTTTCTGAGAGTCCTTCTCGGTCGTTAGTGCCATGTTGACACGTTTGGGCTGAGGTTTTACAAAATATCTCCTAGTGTATCCCAGTGGCTCAGTTCCTGTTTAATTTTAGTACTGTATCATTCTAATTTAGATTGATGGCATGTAATACCATTGTACATTAATGTAACAGTTACGAGCATATGTCTCAGTTGTTTATTTATGGGTAATTCATTTCAATTGCAGAAGGTTTCTTAGCTTCGTCTTGTGAGAGGTAACAGTTTATGCTTGTAACTATATCTTATTCTTGTCGTATGTATTGTAGTCTTAAGTCATATATCTTAGTCTTCAGTCGTATATCTTAGTTTTAAGTCACACAGTGTAATTGTACATTATTGTTAAAACTACAGGCATAGTTCCCCTCATTTGCAATTCATTAAGTATGTTGTTGGTAATAGCTTATGTAATTATGTTGTTAGATTTGTGTAAGACATTTCATCTAGGTTCCTCGTGAACTTTGTACAGTCATAGCAGCTCAGTGGTAATGGATTGGGTCAAATTGGGAACATGTCATTGGTGATACCTTCGAAGTTCAGGTAGGAAGAGTTATTTGTGACCGGTACATGTCTGCTTCCGAGGAAGCTCAACCAGCAGTGTTATTATTAAAAAAAAAAAAAAGAAAAAGAAAGACTGGACAATCGGTGCTCATTCTTCTCAGTCTGTGTGAAGATACTCCCTGCCAAGTGATCAGGGCAAAGGAGGAGCAAGATTTTGTGAAGACCCGTCAGCAAAACAGACTTTCGCCCATTTTTGCAGTTCAAGGTATGGCAGAAAGAATTGTCCTTTCCACAAGATGTACTGAAATTAACAAAGGTTCTTAGACCTAGAAATTAGATCTGAATCTCAGTTAATCACTAGTTCACAAAGTAGTTAGCAATGTATACCAAGAGTTGAAAAGTAGGATTTCTTGGTTTAATATCTATTTTAAGTGCCATATACTTAGTGTGGTAAAGAAAGCACTCTTAAGAAAATTAGATACACACCGGTAAAAGTTGTATATCCCTATTTTAGATTAGGACTTAGGAATTGTATTGTCTATTTTAGCATTTTGTAGGAATTGTATTGTCTTTTTTAGCATTTTGTAGCATGAGACAATTTCAAATCTTTGCTAAGTAAGGGACTGAATTATGCCCTGCCCCACTTGAAACCTTAATTTTACTCATTACTTTTTATCGAGAAAATATTAAGATTTATTTGTAAAAACAAACTTTACAGTAAAGTTCCATTCCGTTAACCTTCAGCATGTGAAAACCTCACTTAGCTTTCCCGATCTTTCATTCCTTTAGCTGGTACAAATTGCAATATTACAAAAGATGATATGAACATACTATATGAGTGAAAAGAAGCACCTCACAACTAGACCTGACAGGGGGCAAGTTGGAATTTTATTAGATAAGAAAGATCATAAAATCACTACCATTTTGTCTTATAATAGGTTTACTGAAATGAAGAATGTCACTGATTGCTAGATTAGAAGATAATAGATTAATAACAAAAATAAAAGGTGATGGTGTTATTGATAAATTTTCATCGTTATTTGTATGTTTCTAAACGGGTTTCATGTGTGCTCCCCAAGGTGCAAAAATCAAATTGCACTATAAGGGTTATTCTGTTAGCTATAGGTAGTGTGATCCATATCAGAATGCTTTGTCCCTATTCTAAAAGTTGGTGTGAATCCTTATTCTTTACGGGATAACTTTGTTAAAACGCTGATGAATATTAAAAATGCCAGTGATCTTTTGCACAACTAATTTTGATATAGTTAGATTATGTTGATATTCTCTTAAAGGAAACTGCTGATATCATTATCTATTTAATATACAAAAACCTTAACCTGTGTAAAAGGTTTCAGTATGTCATATTAGTAATGGTACACTTTACTAACATTGTGGGTGTTGGCATGGGTAGCCTATTATGTCCTACTGTAGCAAACATTTTCATGTCATTATAGGCAAAAGTCATTAGCTAAGTTTGCCTTTAGTTTTAGGCCTTCATTCTATCATGGTTGTGTTGTAACACATTTTTGTTGTTCAAAAGTGGACACCAAATTTAGCCTTTCCTGTGTATCTAAAATTCAGATCACTCTAATTTGAAATTCATTTGTGATGTTGAAAATCAAAATAAACTTTCTTTGGTCTTAATGTTCTCAGAGAATAAAAACAGGTTCTCTGCATCAGTTTATGGGAAACCAGCACATACAGGATCTTAATAAGATTGATTGTTTCTTTCCATCTAAATTTAAAGCTAAGATGATATTTACATTGGATGATCAAACCTTTAAGATTTTGAAGACATATCATTTTTTTGCAGAAGAGCTAGATATTTTATAAGATATGTTTAGAAAGAATGGATTCTCTTGCTGTTCATAAAGGTGATATTAAGAGATTGTTTAGAAAGAATGGATTCTCTTACTGTTCATAAAGGTGATATTAAGAGACATCTTATAATATTTTATATAAAAAAGTTCCAAGTGTCACTGTACCTAAAGAAAAATTCTATATGAAATAACTGACTAGGATTGTTAGCTTTTCTCCTAAATTGGACACATTACCAGAGCTAATTACTTAACTGTTGATTTAAGGGTAGTATTTATCTCTATATGTAACTTAGTTAAATACAAGGTCATTCATTTGAAGTATACAAGTATACCAGTCGCACCTATAGGGTAACTTAAATTGGAAAGACCCTACATCATTTTTCCAAATGCATCAGTGAACATGTGGGTAGATCCTTTAGAACAAGGCCGGAGGTTAATAAATCTATGTACTCCCCAGTTTGACAGTATTCAAAGAACTACGACTACACTAATTATTTCAGGAGGGTTAGGAGGGTTAGTGACGTCTGCATAGTGAGCCAGCACTTTAGAGGTTTTCGAGTTGCATTCCTCTAACCCAGGTAGCTGTCTTTTCTCTCTGCTTCACCCACATATGAACTATAGGCACTCTGTCCACAAACATACAATCTCTACTTTTCATACATAACCTTTGATAACATTTAACTCGCATTGCCTTCATCCATTCATGGCGCCACCCCATCCCATGGAAAACAGCATCGCCACCATGTTTCAGCGAGGTAGCACCAGGAAACAAAGAAAGGCCTCATTTGCTCACACCTATTCTCTAGCTGTCATGTATAATGCACCAAAACCACAGCTCCTTATCCACATCCAGTCCCCACAGACTTTTCCATGGTTTACCCTGGACATTTCACTTGTCCTGGTTCAGGACATTCACAGCATGTTGGCCCTGGTATACCACATCATTCCAGTTCACTCTGTTCAATGTATGTCTTTCACTGACCTTTATGTTCAGGCCCCAGTTGCTCTGGATCTTTTTCACTTCATCCTTCCCTCTCCAATTTGGTCTCCTCCTTCTCCTCTTTCCCTTCATTTCCAACACATATATCTTCTGATTTGTGCTGGTGTCCCCAGCATTTTTTTTTTGCACACCATGCTCATCATGAGTGGTAGTGCAAAAGGGGTTGCAGGGATGACAAAGGGTCTTAGTCAGATCCCAGTGGGTTGATACATAAGATGTTCTTAGTCAACCTTTCCTCACTTATTGTCTCCATATGTCCAAACCAATTCAACACACCCTCTTCTGCTTTCTCAACCATACTCTTTTTATCTCCACACATGTCTCTTATCCTTTCATTTCTTAGTCAAACCACCTCACACCACATATTGTCCTCAGACATTTAATTTGCAACACATCCACCGTCCTCTGTGTAACCC